>ML782082.1:216173-230024 GCA_009831015.1 Picea engelmannii | reverse complement strand
AACTTCTCATGGCCATAACTCTCTAACCATGAGGAATTATGTGACATTCCACATACCACTGGAAATGACATGACAAGAACTATCCATCTAGGATATTTTCCCTGACAAATTCACTTTCCTTCATCTCATTATTCCACAATTAATCATGGTTTCTGTTACTCCACAAAGCGTCTTCCTGTGAGGGCTTTCACCATAAGGGGACCACTTTGGAGTTCATCCATATTTACTTCTTATCAACCATGAAAAAACAATAATGAATCATATTTACATCAAACAATATTGGGTCCATTACCCAAACCTTTGTGCTACGGGGCTTTCTTCAAGGGTTGACATCAATGACAACCAACCTTAATCAACACAAGTAACTTCTGACTTGAAATCTCAATCACTAACACTTATAACTGATAAATACTAATACATAACCTTCACTCATTTAACATATGACCTTTAACTTCTATAATCCCATATTCCTTGACACTATAACCCATAACATTTATAACCCCTCACAACTAATGCATAATTTGTAATCCATTTAACTCTTATAACCCCCAACAAAATAACCCTTAATATAGATTTAAAAAACATCATAATGCTTGATGTCGATAAGTCCTAACCCTTATTATCCATTAACCCTTATCATGACCCTTATAACCTTTAATCCCTATAACCATTAAGACCCATATCCATTACAACTTATAACCCCCAATATCCCTTAGTCAATATAATACCTAAACCCTCTAATACAGTTAATCCTTAACCCCTATATCATATAATAATATTATAAATTCTATAACCCCTATGATATAATAACTAATTCTTGTAACCACTATCATCCATAACCTCTAATATAACATTTAACTCTTTAACATCTATAATCCCTTACCCATTAACATTGTAACCCTAAGCAATGTAATCACTAATAATATTATAACTCTAACAACTATAATCACTAACACGTAAATCATATAGCTCATGTAACCCCTAATATATAATCCATTTAATGTCTATCAACCCTATACACATATAACTCCTATCAACTCCTAATACTTGTAACACCTAATATGTATAACTTATAAAACCTACTTCCCTTAACAAATATGACTCCTAATGACTATAATGTCTAATTTGTATTCCCACTAACCTATTTAACCCTCATCTCTAATTATGATAACACATATCACCTATAACCCCTAATATAGCCAATACCTTGTACAACTTGTAAACCATATAATGTCAAACCCAAAACCCCCTATAACCTAACCATAATAACCATTTATTTATAACCTTGAAATTCTATCATTCTTAATCTATATAATATATTATCATTAATACATATAAGATATTACCCCAAATACATATAAATATATAAATCTAACCGTTAAGCCTTAATAATTCGAATGCCTAACCCTTATAACTATAACCCTTATTCCTCATAACCTTTTATCCTTAAACATTATTACTCCCAACACCTAACCTTTAGAGCCATAACCACTATCCCTCACAACCATTTTATGTAACTACTAACACCTAAGCCATATAACTCCTATTAACTATATTATGATACCACTAACCCATATTTATCACTAATATAGCCTTAAATCCCTATAAAATTTAACCCTCATGACCATGAATCTGTAACCCCTAACACTTATAACTTCTCACATTAACCTTCAATTGCTAACACTTAAAAACACTTAATATGTATGTAATATCCGTCTATTTGACATATGAAACTTAACCTTTATAATCCCCTTTTCCATAAAACTAATAACCATAATCTCTATAATGTCTCACACCTAAACCATAATCTCTAATCCATTTAACTTTTATTACCTCCAACCACAATGACCGTTAATATAAGCAATAAACATTAAAACCCATAGTGCCTATAATTCCTAACCCTTGTCATCCCTCAAATCCTATCACCAAAATTTATGACCACCATCATCGATAGATTTTAATATAAATCTTGTAATGTCTAATTCTTAATATGCCCTAATTTCTAGCCCCTATAACCCTTATAACCCTTAGCACCTAACTATTATAACTTGTATAATGTTGAACCTCTATAAACCCTAATATAGCCATAATTGTTATAAAATTTATATCTTATAATTCATAACCACTAACCCCTTACCCCCAACAATTCTTATCCCTAAATCTTAACTCATTTAACACACATAAATTATTTACTCTTATAACACATATTTTTTTAACTCCATAAATTATCACCTATAACCAATCATACATGAACCTATAAAATCTAAACAATGTAATCATTATAACCCTTAACCCTTATTACTTCTAATATTTATCCTTTACAGTCCATGCATATGACTCTTATAACCCTAATCCTTCTAAATCATAACCCTTAACACTTACAACCCTAACCCTTAAGACACAACCCCTAACCGCTATAACATATATAGATATAACACCATTCTCTAAATCCCTATAACCCCCAACCCTTATAACCATGACTTCATATAATTTCTGACATATATAACTTATTATCCTAACCACTCAACCATATAAACCATTACATCCATATCACCTAATTGTTAACAATCATAAACCCTATATGTCCCAATACTTATTCTATCTAATTCTTGTAAGTAATAAAATCCCTAACCATAACCCATGTAACCCATAAAAATTTAACATATACTCATATACTATTTATAATCCTCATAACCCATAACACCTCACCTTTATCATTAATTTCAATATTTTTTATAACCCCTTCCTCCCAAATCTCCTCTATATTTTCTATCTTTGAATATAACTCTTATCCGCTACAACCCTTAAACCCTATAATGATTATCATCCTTACCTTGACAACCCTTAAACACTATAAGCAATATTACCAGTAAAACTTATAACCCTTACCACCTATAACTACTATTCCCTATAACCCTCAACTCATAACTCATATAACTCCAATACCCCACAATCCCTTTAACTCTAAATCTTTATAACCCTTAATTATTGTAACCTCTAATCAATTTATCCTATATATTCCCTAACTCTTAAAACCCATTTCATCTTAACCCTATCCAATATAAACCTTATATTCTCCAAATCCTATAACATATATAACCCTTATACTCTTAATCCATGTTACCTAAATTCATTAACCCCTAACCCTTATAACACTTGAACATTGCAAACCCTAATCCATATAACCCCTAACTACTAGCTTATAACCCTCAATATTATAACTTCTCACGCTTAAACCCCAAGACTAATAACCTCTTACACCTAACCCTTTGTTCCAATAACCCATAAAACCTATAACTATTAACCCATGTAATTCTTAAACCTATAGACATTAACACATAATATTATTATTCCTTAGAAATATATAATCACCAACCCCTAAATTCTATAACATCTATAGATCTTATCGATTATGACCACTAACCACAAAACCACATAACTCCTCTCACCCCTAACCTTTAACATAATATATAACTTAAATAACCTCTATAACATATAACTCAAAATTTTTACCCATTATGTCCGCATAATGAAGCCCATAAATCTTTCAAATGTTGGAACCCCTAAACCTATGTCCCCTAATATTCAACCAAAAACACATATATGCATAATCTCTAATCCAAATAACTATTAAATTCTAACTCTTATAACACCTAACTCCAAATCCATATAACTTCTGACTCGCAAATGAAAATAAGTATCTATAATATTAATCCATATAGTGTGTAACTACTAACCCTTAAATACCATTACCACTAACCATTACAATACCTATAATGTATATAATCCATTTCATCCTATATTGCATCACCATTAAAATATTGTGAAGATAAAAATTCTAAACTCTAATTCTAATGATCCTATAACACCTAAACCTTATACTTACCTCTATAACTTTACATACTTAAACCTTATAACCTATAACCAATAAACCTTGTAATCTATAATATAAACCTAAAACCTTATAACCCTTAACCCATAACACCTATAACCCTTATAATCTATAAGACTTATATCCCTTAAATCCCTTAAACCGTACCCTTAAAACCTCTAATCACTACTACCCTAACCTTATATTCTAAATTTTTATAAGCACTAACCCTTATAACTCTAAGCCCCTAACACTTATAACTTCTGATTTTAATCCCTATAACCCCTTGCCCTATATATCTTGACTCCTAATTTTTATAGCCCTTATCACCATTTTTGTAATCAATTATGTAGCAACTAACCTATATAATCCCTTACCCTTTTAACCATTACCACCCTTAACCTCCTTGACCATATAACTATAACTAATGTAACCCCTCACCTTTATAATATGTATAAGTTTAAACAATACAACCCTTATAATAATTACCCTTAAACATTTATAATCAATATAGCCCATAATTGATGCAAGAGCATCGCTCCACCTCAACAACGCGCCAGCATACCATCACATAAGCGCGCATTTCAGAGAAGGAGAGGCACTGACCCTCCCATTTTTAAATTCAAAATCTGATCCTATAGGGATTTTTGTTGTAAGGATGATAAATGCCAAGCCATAACTTTGTACAGGTAGTGGACAAAGTCTCCTTAAATGGTTGATTGTAAGCAGGTCTTGGACTGAGTTGGATCTGGACTTTTCATTTATGTAATGAAGCTGTAGGAGTATGGTGTCTTAACTGAGACAATAATGACACTAAGGTGGTGTATATGATAAGCTCGTAGAGCCCTCATTTTGTAAGGAGAGAGAGAGAGAGAGAGATATTTGTAGAGAGATCTTAGAAGCAGAACTCGGGATAGAGTTAGAATAGGAGGAAGAACTAGGAGTCTGTTGCAGTCCAGTTTTTGTAAAAACAATTGTATAGACACACAGAGATAATAGAAAAGAAGTTTTTCCTACACATGGTGTGTTTAGGTATTTGTGTTCATTGTTATTCTTTTATATGTAATTCATGTTTTGAATGTATGAACTGGTGAAGTGTTGTATAATATTCAATTGTTTCTCGTCTTTGAGTTTCGAGTGCAAGGAGTGCACATTTGTCCATAAGGAGTGCATTGAAAGAGGTGAGTTAACCTCATAAAAGTTCAGGAGATCTAGAGTTGAACCTTCATCAGCAGAAGTGCAAGGAGTGCACAGAAAGAACTCTATGTTGAGTCCATAAAAAGATAGAGTTACTGAACAATCTATAAGGAGAACCTCTCTAAAGTGTGCATCGAGCAAGGAGAACGCTAGGAGGGCGAGAAGAATTTATTTTTGAAAAATCCTTCGGATCTGAGTTTGACAAAATCCTGGAAATGAAAGGAGTATGTGGGAGATAAAAATATTCGAGGAGATCAAGCTCAAAAGGGATAATGCAAGGAGTGCGTGGGTGACAAAATTATTCTAAGTCCTAAAGCTCAGATGAGGTAACTCTTTCAAAAGCTGAAGCGAGACCTAGAGTAGTCGGGTCTACAGGAGAAAGTTCAAAGGCTGAAACCTTTTAACACTGAAAACATTTTCCAAGGCGGAAGAAGTCAAAAGATCAGGAGGAGGAAAGGCGACAACCGTTAGATCGGTTGTGGAGAGGGGCCTAGACCATTATATCAGTGTCCAGTGAACAGAGGAAGTGCAAAGGAGAAGAATAGATCTTATTCATTGGATCTGAGCACAGAGGATCAACAATCGTTGGATCCAGACAGAAGTGCACGAGGCTTAACGTTGTGTACATGCGGGACAATAGACTTTTTAAAGTCTCAAAGTCCCAAAGTCATTTGGGACCATCCATCATCTGGGAGGACTCATGGTGGAAATCCATCAATTTTGGGTGGAAACGCTTCGAGAGGAATGCGTGCACAGAAGTCTGAAGCTTTCAAAGCCCTAAGAGACAAAGAGTCGAAGAGATGGATGGAATATTAACCTTCAGATTCATAGGAACATGTGTCAATGAATTGTAAGATCAAGGTAAAGACAGGGGATGGAATGTTGAAACATCTGAACCCTGAATAGTTGAAGAGTCGAGGGTCATCAATCTGTGAGGGGATAGTTTTAAACAGATATGAGTCTCCGGGTGAAAGCACTCTGGGATAAATGAGCGCATAGGATTTTGAGACTCTCAAAGCCCGAAGTGCCGGAGAGCCGAAGAGACGAAGCGCTGAAGAACTGAAGCACCGAAGACCCGAAGAGAATCTGGACCGTCATATCTAGAAAGGGCACATGGAAAAAGATCATGAACTCTGGGTGAAATCACTCTGGGAGAAAGCGAAGGAGAAGGGCTTGAAATCATCGAAACCCGAACAGTCGAAGAGGACGAATGTCATTGATATGGTTTGGATAGGTGTCACCAGATCGTGAACTTTGAAGGATCATACTACGAGGTTTTTGAAAAGTTGAGTTTCGAAAATTTCTGAAGCGTCGAAGCCTAAAGCATTCATGGTCGTAAATCCAAAAGGAAAGGACATGGATCGTTGATTTGCAAAGGGATGTGTGGAGGACATAGACTCACTATGTTGGATAACAGTTGGATCAGGGAAGATAGACGTCAGAATATCTGACACTCTAGAAGGATTTTCTCCAGAGATTTTTGTTTGTTAAAATTTGAGAACGACAAAGGCTGAAGTCGAGAAATGATGAGAGTCGTTGATGTGAAGGTGGACACATGGCACCAAATCTTGATCTCCAAAGGAAAGCGGAGGAGGAAAAGGTCTGAAGACCCATAGAAGATCTCGATCGTTGATCAAGGAGGGAGTGGAAGGACCGTCGATCTGGTTGAGGAGGCCAAAGTCCCAAAGCGGGAGTAGAGCCATCGATTTAGGAGGACACGTGGTAGATGATTTTTCATTTCGGAGAAATATCTCTAGAAGGAACAGGAATTTGAGAATTGAAAGTACCGAAGGCCAGACTCGTGGAAGAGATCATGGCCATAAATTAAGGGGGACATGTGTCGATAGATCTTCTACTCCAGAATATTTTCACACAGGGAAGAGAAAAGGTTGAGAGTTGAAATTCTTGAAGGCCGAAATGTTGAAATCAACCACAACCATTGATTTGGAGGGGAACTACATGTTGACAGATCATGGAGATTTGGAATCATGTGTTTTCACAAGGACACAACCTGAGTCCATATGAAGAAGGGGCTAGTTGCAGAAGGAGATAGCCCCTGAACCTTAGTGTTTTGGAAGCGCACAGGAATATCTCGTGGGTCTGAGAGAGATTGCACACAAAAGGAAAAGGGGCATGTGTATAATTGATTTGGGCTCAATTGGGAGCCCAAAGAGTCAACTCGAATCATAAGAAATAAATATCCTAGATCGGGAAGTCGCGGAACCCCAGGAGGGGAGGGGGGTTGCATCAGGTGGTATCAGAGACATAATTTTTCTTGCAGATAGTAGGAAAAGGGAGGTAAAAGGATATAATCCGATAACATCAAGTGGTATAAGAAGATAAATTTTTCTTGTAGACGATAGGTGAAGGAAGCAGGGTACTGATGCTCTATCAGGAGTTTGTTTCATGTGCACAACAACAAAATATTAAACAATCAGGTGAGTTGTAAGAGAAGATGGAGATGCTCTCAGATGTAGAGTGATCCATAGGCTTTCCAGGAGGGTAGGAAGAAAGTGAAAATGGATATTGAAGGCCATGAGTGTGGTCGAATAGAAGGCTGCAAGAAGAAATGCAATCTAGAGATGGATCTAGATCTCAATGAGATAAGAGCAAGGATGGAACAACTAGCATTGAAGATGAAGAAGAAGGCAAAGGTACACTGCATGTACGAATCTCCTCTGAATAGGAAGGAAAAATGGCCTGTTTAAAAGATTTTGGCTAGAAAGAAGAAACAAGAGTTGAGAAGGTGGTTGATGGAATTAGAAAACCTCACTGACACAAAGGAGGAATAGATTCACATATGTGAACCAGAAATTGGGAGACACCTCAGTGATGAGGAGGAGGTGAGATCAGATGAAGATCTCATAAAATGTCAGGTGGGCATAAATGGACTTTCAATTTGCAAGGTGGGCAATAGAAAGAGATCAGTGGAAGGTCTCATAGAATTCTAGGGGAGCAATGATGAAATTTCAGATTGCTAGGGGGAAATAATATGGGATCAGTTGATCTCATAGACTGTCATGTGGGCAGAAGAGAAGTCCCAAATTTCCAGGTGGGAAAGGGGAAAGAAATGAGACTATCAGAAAGTATCAGGAGCTCATAAATGAGTTAATATCAACAAGGAGTGTTGATGGATGAAGTTTCATGTGGATTTGCAGACCATGTGAATTAAGATGATGAGAAGTTAAATACTTCCACCATCAAAGAAGAGGATCAAAGGAGATTTCTGATTATTGGAGGGATCAAGACATTCCTACCAAACATCCAAGAGGAGGCCAGTGCACATGATGAAAGTACAATAGAAGAGGAAGGACTACCGACAGAAGTTTTCAAAGAGGAAGAAATGGAGCAGAAACTTATGTATACCCCAACAGAAGGAGAAGATGATTCATCATAATTGCTCAAAATTTTCAGTCAGGAGGTTGAACAAGAGATGACTGCAGCATTGGAGCTTGCAGAAGAAGAGGAAACAAACATCATGGAATTTGTTGATCTATATGAGGAATTGGAAGCCCTAGAGATAAGGGTAAAGGTGCAAAGCTTGCACATCCGACAGGTCAATTTGGAAGAAGATGGAGGAGCATACTAGCCAGAGGAATAGTTGGAGGGAGTTGGAGATATGCCAGCACAAGAGGAGCTGACAGAAGCTAATCTGTTAGAGGAGAAAAATAAGCAACAACTTGGTGAAGAGACTACAAAAATGGAGTTTGTATCAGGGTTTCAAACTAATACCACAAGAGGAGATGAAGACAACATGGGGGATCAAGATGATCTACACACTGATAAGGAAGAGTTGCAGCCAAGAACACTGCATAAGGAGAACCAGCCATTGGAGTATATGGATAGGGTGATAGAGGAGGTCAGGAAGCTGATGTTGAGGTCAGTAGAAGAAGTTAGCAAAGGGGAGTTGAATAGAAGAGAAATTGCCATAGCAGTAAGGAAGAAACAAAAGAAGTAGCAACAACATAGCTGGAGAATAGCAAGAGGATAACTCCAAGGGAAAGTTTGGGATCTAGGAGGATTTCAAAACGAGAGAAGAGGAGATCATGAGAAGGAGATCATGATTTTCCTAGAAGTAGAGTATGATGTAGGATCATCGCTCCACCTAAGCAATGCACCAACATTCTAGCACATCAGTGTGCATTTCATAGAAGGAGAGGAACTGACCCTCCCATTTTTAAATTTGAAATATGATCCTATAGGGATTTGTGTTGTAAGGATGATAAATGCCAAGCCATACGTTTGTACATGTAGTGGACAGAGTCGCCTTAAATGGTTGATTGTAATATGGTCTTGGTTTGAGTCAGATATGGACTTTTCATTTATGTAATGAAGTCATAGGAGTATGGTGTCTTAACTGAGACAATAATGACACTAACATGGTGGAGAGGATAAGATCATAGAGACCTCCTTTTGTAAGGAGAGAGAGAGAGATTTGTAGAGAGGTCTTAGAAGTAGAACTCAGGATAGATTTAGAATAGGAGAAAAAACTGGGACTCTGTTGCAATCCAGTTTTTGTAAAAACATCTTTATAAACACATAGAGATAATATAAAATAAGTTTTTCCTGCACATGGTGTGTTTATGTATTTGTGTTCATTTTTATGATTTTATATGTCATTCATGTTTTGAATGTCTGAACTGGTGAAGTGTTGTATAATTTTTAAATGTTTCTCGTCTTTGATTTTTGAGTGCAAGGAGTGCACATTTGTCTGTAAGGAGTGCGTTGACAGAGGTGAGTTAACCTCAAAAAAGTTTAGGAGAGATAGAGTTGAACCTTCATTAGCAGAAGTGCAAGAAGTGCACAGAAAGAACTATGTGTTGATTCTATAAAAAGACAGAGTTACTGAACACTCTATAAGGATAATCTCTGCAAGGTTTGAATTGAGCAAGGAGAAGCAAGAAGAATTTATTTTCAAGAAATCCTTCAAATCTAAGTTTGATGAAATCCCAGAAATGCAAGGAGTGTGTGGGAGATCTAAATATTCTAGGATATCAAGATTAGAAGGGATAATGCAAGGAGTGTGTGGGTGACAGACTTATTCTAAGTCCTAAATCTCAAACGAGGTAACGCTTTCAAAATCACAAGCGAGACCCAGAGTAGTCGGGTTCGCACGAGAAAGTTCAAAGGCCGAAACCTTTGAACATTGACAAAAGTTTCCAAGGTGAAAGAAGTCAAAATCTCAGTACGAGGAGTGAAGAAAATCATTAGATAGGTTGTGGAGAGGGGAATAGACCATTAGATCAGTGTCTAGTGAACAGAGGAAGCGCAGAGGAGAAGAACAAATCCCATCCATTGGATCTAAGCGCAGAGGATCAACAATTGTTGGATCCAGATGGAAGTGCACGGGCCTTAATGCTTTGTACACATAGGAGGGTAGACTTGTTAAAGTCCCAAAGTCCTGAATTCATTTGGTACCGTCCATCATATGGGAGGACACATGGCGAGAATCCATCAATTTTGGGTGGAAACGCTATGAGAGGAACGAGTGCACAGAAGTCTGTAGCTTCTGAAGCCCGGAGAGACAAAGACTCGAAGAGCCGAAGGGAATCTGAACCATCAGATTCAGAGGAACACATGTCAGTGAATTGTAATATCAAGAGAAAGACAGGGGATGGAATGTTGAAACATTTGAACCCTGAATAACCGAAGAGCCAAGGGTCTTCTATCTACAAGGGGATAGTTGTCAGCAAATTTGAGTCTCCGGGTGAAATCACTCTAGGAGAAATGAGTGCATAGGAGTTTGAGACTCCCGAAGCTTGAAGTGTCGGAGAACCAAAGAGTCGAAGTGATGAAGACCCGAAGAGAACCTGTACTTTCAGATCCAGAAAGGGAACATGGTGAAGGATCATGAACTCTGGGTGAAATCACTCTGGGAGAACGTGAAGGAGAAGGGTTTGAAATCGTCGAATCCCAGACAACCAAAGCGGATGATAGTTGTTGATCTGGGTTGGAAAAGTGTCACCAAATTGTGAACTTTGGAGGATCGTACTCTGGGGTTTTTGATAAGTTGAGTTTCGGAAAGTTTCGAAGTGCCAAAGCCCAAAGCATTCAGGTTCATATATCCCAAAGGAAACGACGTGGATCATTGATATACAAAGGGACATGTGGAGGATGGAGACTCACTCAGTTGCATAATCATTGGATAAGGGAAGATAGATGTCAGAATATTTGAAACTCTAGAAGGATTTTCTCTAGAGATTTGCGTTTCTTGAAATTTGATAACACCGAAAGTCGAAGTCCCAAAACGACGAGAGTCGTCAATGTGAAGGTGGACACGCGGCGCTAGATCTAGAACTCAAGAGGAAAGTGGAGGAGGAAAAGGTTCGAATACCCGGAGAAGATCTCGATCATTGATTGAGGAGGGAAAAGAAGGATTGTCGATCTGGTTGAGGAGGCCAAAGTCCCAAAGTGAGAGTAGAGCCACTGATATAGGAGGACACGTGGCATACAATCTTCCATTTCAGAGAAATCTCTCCGGAAGGAACGACAATTTGAGAATTGAAAATCCCGAAGGTCAGACTCATGGAACAAATCATGGTTGTAGATTAAGGAGGACAGGTGTCGATAAATATTCTACTCTAGAATATTTTCACACAGGGAAGAGAAAAGGTTGAGAGTTGAAACTCCCAAAGGCCAGAAATCCAAAATCATCCACAACTGTTGATTTGGAAGCAAGATATGTGTTGACAAATAATGGAGATATAGAATCATGCTTTTGTGCAAGGACACAACCCGGGGCCATATGAAGAAGGTGATATTCACAGAAGGAGCTAGCACCTAAACCTTAGTGTTTTGGAAGCACGTAGGAATAGCTCGCGGGTATGAAAAAGACTACACACAGAAGGAAAAGGGGCCTGTGTTTAATTTATTTGGGCTCAATCAGGAGCCCGAAGAGTCAATTAGACTCAGAAGAAATAAATATCCTAGACTGAGAGGTCACATAACCCCAGGAGGGGAGGGGGGATGCATAAATAATCCCTATAAATTTGTAATCCTAAATCCTATAACCTTTATAAACCTTAACCCTTATAACTACATAAACAAAAAACCTTATAACCATTCCCCCCCAACATATATGAACCTTACACGTAATATTGATGAACACTTACATGTATCCCATATAACCTCACACCCTTAACACCCTTCATATAATCCTTAATTCACATATCCCATGAATTTCCTAAGCCATACATTAGAATATATATTCTTTAATGAAAATCTATTTAACAATAATAACCCTTAATCCCTGTAAAAAATATATTAGCAAATTTTTGTAAAAGTTATCACTCTTGACCCTATATGACTTGTAATTTAACTCATATCCCCTAAAACATATAACCTCTATCAGTATCACCCCTAACCTCATAACTCCTAACTATAATAATCATCATCATCCCAAACCCCTAAATTCTTAACATGCTTAATTAGTAACCATTATAAATGATAGAAACTAACCTTTAAAACTCGTATAAGTCCTATAACATGTAACTCCTTTTACTCCAAATCTTTATAAGAGAATAAATTTTAACTTCTATACCATTTATAATTTCCAATGACTATAAAACCCATACCTTCTAACCCAAATAATATATATTATCCTTATTACCTAAAACCTTGATAACCCCTATCAATGATATCCCTTAACCATGGGAACCATTAACATCTATAACACCTAAACATTGTAAGCCCTATTCCTCATCTTGTAACTTATATAACCTATAATCCTTATAAAATTTAACCACTAGCATTTATAACCCTTAAATATTAACCCATATAACTCTAATCACCTTATTTATCACCTTAATTATCATATAATCACTACCACATTCAATTAGCTATATATCCCACTGTAATCAATATAAAGATTATAACCTATATCATTAACACATAATCCCAATAAAATTTTATTCCTAACCCCTATAATCTGTAATAATTGGCACTTAACCCATATAACCAATAACTCTTAACCTAAATAATTGTAAATCCTTAACTTTGAACTCCTAACCCTTATATTTTCTAACCCATGTAACCCTTGAATTTTATAGCCTCTAATATTTAACCTGTAATTGTGATGCAAGATCATTGCTCCATGCTAGCTATGCGCCATCCAGTTAGCACATCAAAGCACGCGTTCAATGGAGAGGAGAGGCACAACCCTCCACTTTCAAATTTCAAATTTGAATTTAATGTATTAAATGTTTGTAAGGTTGGTAGAGTAGAAGCCATGCCTTCAAGCATGTTGTAGTTGGTGTCACCTTAATGGATGACAGGTTTATGGGGATCTAGATCCAATTTGGATTAGATGGCCCATTCAATGTAATTCATTATAATTAATGAGAGTTGGTGAGGATGGAGGGAAGCGCTCGAGGAGCCCCCTTTTGTAAAGAGATCTTCTTTTTGTTTTTAGAGAAGTAGGGGAAGAATAGAGAAAAGAGGGAGAAGAGAATAAGATGTGACTCTATTGCAGTCAGAGCTTGAGCACATTTGTAAAGAGGCATTTTTATTAATACAAACAGAGAGAAGTTTTTCCTGCATGCTATTCTGGGTAATTGAATGAATGTCTTTATGTTCTTATGATATGCTGTAGATGTATGTTTGTATGCATTTGCAGGTTATAGACATAAATTGTTGTCTGTTGGGTTCTTTGAATCGAGGTCTAGTTCTTTGTGGCTTCATGCAAGAAGTTGCATGATAGAACACTGTGGGTTTTGTAAGCTAGTGCATAGAGTGCACTTCTGAATTCTGCAGAATTTAGGCAGAGACGTGCTAGGAGGGAGCAC
>ML782082.1:126022-207300 GCA_009831015.1 Picea engelmannii | reverse complement strand
TGATACCACATCCTTACTTTTTGGTCTGGGAACTATTTCCCATACATCATTCTTTATTATGGATTGGTATTCCTCTGTCATGGCATCTTCCCATTCCTTCTTTTGAATGGCCTCTTCAAAGCATGTAGGTTCTTCATCAAGTAAATTGCACATCAAAGTCATGTAGCTGAAGAATGGATTTGGTCTTTTCACTTGTCTTGTGGTTCCTTCTGGAACACCATACTTCTCTCCATCTTGTATAAGCTCTCTTGCCCAAGCAGGCTTTCTTTTATGGGAGAAGGTCATATGAGGAGGTTCTTGAACTTATGTTACATCGTGATCTTTAGGAGTCTCCTCATCATGGGAAGTTAAGACTTCCCTTACAGGTTCTGCATCTCTGGGAACTTCCCTCATGGATTCTGTAGTCTTGGGATTTATAGGTTCCTCTTCATATACTTCTTCGAGATGGCATCTTCTCGATTTATTAAGCGCTGCTTCTTCATCAAAGGTCATGTCCCTGCTAATCTCAATATGGCGGTGACCAGGTATGTATATTCTGAAGGCCTTGGATACCTTGCAATATCCCACGAATATTCCCTTCTTTCTAGAGGGTTCTAGCTTGTTCCTTTTCTCTTTCGGTATATGAATAAACACTCGATAGCCAAAGATTTTGAGATGTCTTACCTCTAGCTTCTTTCCGATGAACATTTCTTCTGGGGTCTTGAACCCACGTGCACTATGGGATAATCTGTTCTGCACATAAACAAATTCCATTGCTGCTTCTGTCCATAAGCACATAGGAAGATCTTGATCGTGAATCATGGTCTTTACAGCTTCCATAATTGTTCTGTTCTTCCTTTCATCTACACAGTTTTGTTGAGGATTATAGGGAGTAGTTAGTTCCCTCTTGATCCCAACATCTCTGTAAAAGTTTACAAACTCCTTCGAGGTATATTCTCCTCCATTATCTGACCTGAGTATATTAATATTTCTTTCAGAAAGATTCTCTATCAAGGCTTTGAATTCCTTGAATTTATTGAATACTTCATCTTTAGATTTTAAGAAATATATCTAGGTCTTATGAGAATAATCATCAATAAATGATACATCGTATTCATACTTGCTAATGGAGGATGATGGCATTGGGCCACACACGTCTGAATGGATGAGTTCCAATGCTCCTTCTGCTTTGTTGTCCCTCTTTGGAAAAGGGTTCTTGATGTTCTTCGCTTGCGCACATCCATTGCATATGCCTTCCTGATCAACCTTGAGTTCTGGTAAACCTATGACAGCTTTGCATATGTATGGTAGCGCCTTGTAGTTGATGTGGGTCAATATTCTATGCCAAAGTTTGCAAGATTTTTCGATGACATGGGTCATGGCAGTTTCTTGGTGACCCTCCAGCTTATATAAGCCATTTTCTTCACTTCCGATGATGATTGCTTCATTTAAGGTTTATCCCTTAGCCCACATAATAACTTCGCCATCTATGAAGGAAACTTTATAGCCTTTCTTGTCTAAGGCTGATATGGAGAGTAAGTTCTTCTTTAGGCCCGATACATAGATTATGCCCTTCATTGTTATTGAGTTTTCTGAATCTAGCTTGTAGTTTGATTCTCCTATTCCCTTGATGGGATATTGATAATCATCTCCAAGAGTTACTTTATGAGAAAACTTCTTTTCTGAAATAAAAGAGAGAGTATTTTTCTTACTCGTCATATTCTTTGATGCACCGCTATCAATGAGCCATGTGTCTTCTCTAGGTGATACAGATCTTGAGAGTGCTGAAATCAAGACATGGTCCTTAATCATCTTCATAGGTGGTTCTTCATCTTCAGCAATGTGAGCATGTTGGCTTTTGTGCTTTCTCTTGTACTCTTCTCTTCTGGCTGGAAAATTATTCACCTTGTGTCCCATCTTATCACAATGATAGCATTGTATAGATGAGAGATCTCATCCCTTGCATTGTCCTTTCTTCTGAAAATTTCTTGAATGAGATTCTTGGTTGTTGAACTTGTTTGATGGTTGTGTTTCTCTATGAGATTCCCTTTTGAACTAGGGTTTATTCCTTCCTCCTTTTGTATGGGTAGCTAGGGATTGATCATCATCCCTTTCTAGTAGTTCTTCACGGTTGGCTACCCTTGTCTCTTCTTGGGTGCATTCTTCCCATAGGCTCTCAAACTGTAGTTTCTCCTTTCTACCACATATTGACTGGATGAAAGAATCCCAAGGTATTGCAAGACCATTTAGGACGGTTATTACAAATTCATCTTCGTCGATGGTGTCTCCAATCGCTTTCAACTGTTCTTTTATTTTGGAGATTCGGGAGAAATATTCTTGAATCATTTCTCCTTTCTGCATCTTGGTATTCTTCAACTGAGTTCTTAGATTCATCTTTTGATTGATGTTCTTTCCTTCATATAGTTTTCTTAGAGCATCAAACATCTCCTTCGGAGTTTTCTTTGATGATACATACGGGATCGGGTGGTCTTTGATTGAATCTGCGATGATTCTTTGAGCCCTGATTGAGTCATTCTAATGCTTTGCTTTCTCTATGGCATCTTTAGGTTCCTCCATTTATCCTTTGATAAATCTTGATAGGTCATTCTCTACAAGGATCAGCCCAATCCTATACTTCTAGGAATGGAAGTTGTCTATGCCTTCTAATTTCTCAACAAGCTTTGTGCTTGCAGACATCTTGTACTTGCGGCAACAAAAATAACCAAAAATTGAAAATGCTTAAAATCAAATTTTGACTTTACCAAGAGGTACACTTGGCTGAGACGAGTAGCCTGGTGTCCTCGGATCTAAGAAAGTCCATTTTTTACCTCGTCAAATCTGATTTGCGGATTTCTGGACTCATGCTTCTAGTACTCTGGTACTTCTGGTACTTCTGGTATTGGTTTTCTCGTACTTCTTGTACTTTTTTGAAACCAAGGTTTTACTTTATCGGAGATCCAACCACTAAAAAGGTGCACTCTAGGTGCCAAATTGATCCTTGGGGGAGGGCACAACTTTCTAGGAGGTTAGGGAGCTGAACAAAGATACTTTTTCAAAACCCTAATTTGCAGGTGCTGCAGCAGTGACATTTTTCTCTTGCAAATAGTGTTTCCTTCAGGTTGGATCTTCTACCATGTTAATGTTTATGCCATTATTATAGTTCTTTGCATTTAAATAGATAATATAATCATAAGAACAAGGTCACTGAGAAATACGCATTCACAAGAGACACACCATTTATCCTGGGAAGCCCTCTAGGGGAAGAAAACCCAACAAAAACTTCCTTATCATAAATAGCTTATACAATGTTCAAGAGATAACTCAAACCAATACAGATATTCCTCCCCAAGAGACATGCCACTCTTCTCCCTCTCTCCAACTGGTAATTGCCACTTGCCTCATAAGAGAATGAGCAAGTGAGTTGTGTGTTAGAAGTGAGGCGCTAGCCTCTTATTTATACAAGACTGGCACATGTGAGAGGGTTTCACTGGCAGGGTCGAACTCTCACTCTGGGTGGGTAAACCCACCTTTAACTAATTTTGGGTCTTCAATAATAACTGTTGGGGCCTACTTCTTATTCCGCCCTTTATAATTGTCTGATGACCAATCCACAAAAGGGGATTTGTTCCTTATACAATTACCAACATGCTTAATCCACAATGGGGATTAATCCTAATAATAAAATAATAATAAGAATTCTCTTCGCAGTTACATTATTTCAACATAATTAATGTAATTGTCAATCCCTAATATACTCCTCATCACCCCTATATCCCAAATCAACCTTTAACAACTATAATCCATTTCCCATTAACACTATCACCCTAACCACTATATTCATTAATAAAATTATATCTCTAATCATTAGAATCATTAACACCTAACTCATATAGCCCATGCCATCAACCCCTAACACTTACAACCTATAATATAATTGTTCGACAACACAGGTATTTTGGCAAAGGACGAACACCTTCGGTAACCACTCGCACAACCAGATCAAAGATCAACACACCAATGTTTTGACATGGTAAAACCCCTATGGGGAAACATCCACGGCCCCAACCAATGTAGGCACTTGGAGCAGTTTATTAATGCAAAATAAAAGATTACAGAGAGATTTTAGAATATATTTTCTCACAATCGATCATCGACAAATGACCCTCCATGCTCTCTAAATAGAGATCATGGACCAATCGAGTGTTAAGCCACAAATCAATGGTCATTAATATAGAGGATATTATGAACCGTTGGATCACTCTATGTCATGAACATATCATGACCATCGGATTTCCTAACTAAAAATGCATACTAATGCATACTAAAGAAACACACTAAGAAACACACTATTTCCTAATGACACATTATACCAAGTAGATATTAACTAACTCCTAAGTGTCTAAATATCCTAACATCTCCCCTTAAGAACAACTTGGGATAGGATTTAAGGATTTACAATGTTGACACAATAGGAGAAGGAAGGAGGCATTAGAGCCTATCCCCCCTTGATGACAACTTCTTGAACTCCTAACATAGATCTAAGTTTGAAAAACTTCACTTTTGTAAGAGACTTTGTGAAAATGTCTGCAACTTGATCTTTTGTAGGGAAAAAGAGCACTTCAATAACTTGATCATGAATGAGATTTCTGATGAAGTGCATGTGTAGATCGATGTGTTTTCTATGTTGATGTTGAATTGGGTCTTTGGTGAGCTTGATGTCACTCTTATTGTCGCACCAAAGGATGGTTGGATGTTTCTACTAGAATCTAAACTCTAAGAGGATATGTCAAAGCCACAAGGCTTCCTGACAGACATTTACCACTTCTCGGTACTCTACTTCTGTTGAAGAAAGTTCAATAACATGTTGTTTCTTATAGTCCCAAGTGACAGTTCCTGAACCAAGGTTGAAAACATAACTTGCAGTAGACTTCCAATCATCAAGGTCGTCAACCCAATCTGAATTAGTGAAACCAACCAATAAAGGAGCCCCCCCTGAACTGTAATGTATCTCGAATTGAAGTGTACCACAGACATACCGAAGTATCCTTTTAGATGCTTTCCAATGGATTTCATGGGGTTTTTTCATATATCGGGAAACAAGACCAACAACAAAGGAAAGATTAGGACATGTATGCATCAAGTATAAGAGGATACCAACTAACTGACAATACATGGTTGCATCAACTTCATGATAAGTACAGGTGGAAGTAATCTTGACTCTATACTAGAAGGGAGAAGGGGATGGTATAAAATAATCCATGTGAAAGCGACGAAGAAGGTCACAAGCATACTTAGACTCGGAAAGAAAAATTCCTTCATTGGTTTGTAAAACTTGGAGGCCAAGAAAATAGTGCAAAAAGCCTAAGTCTGTCATTTCAAATTTCTTCTTAAGGCTGGTTTTCACATGGTTAAAATTTTTTGAGTCACTACCATTAAGGATAAGGTCATCAACATAAAGGACAAGGATTATGAGATGGCTTCCTACTTTCTTGGTATAGACATTAGGATCAAAATGGCATCTAGAGAATCCAGTGTCAATAAGAAGTTGTCCATTTTGGCATACCAAGCTCGGGGAGCTTGCTTAAGACCATAAAGCTATTTTTTAAGGAGACAAACAAGGCTAGAATCATTTTGGACATATCCATGGGGTTGTCCCTTGTAGATTTATTCTTGAAAATATCCATACAAGATGGCGGATTTAACATCCATCTAATGGACCTCCCATTTATGTGAGGCAACAAGGGAAAGAAAAAGGTGGATGGAATTCATTTTGTCTACAAGGGAAGATGCTTCATTATAGTCAATTCCTTCAACTTGGGAAAATCCTTTGGAAACTAACTGAGACTTGTGTCTTTCAACACTTCCATTTGATGCATACTTAGTTTTGTATACCCATTTACATCTGACAAGTTTTCTTCCCTTTGGAAGAGGTACAAGATCCCAAGTATCATTTGTCATTAAAGAATGACACTCTTCATTCATTTTTGTATCCTAATCTAGATGACCTAAATCTTCTACAAATGTCTCTCGATCATGAGTCTCTGAAAATTGAGCCAAAACATAAGAGGCTCTCTAGAACTATGAACTTGTTCAACGTTGATCTAAAGGATCACCAACAAGACCACCAACTTCTTCTCATGTTGAACTAACCCATCTAGGTAGTAGTGGAACTGGTGTTGGCTCAGGTTCAAAGGACTCATATGGAGGAAGGTGAGCAAGCGGAGGTGGATTTTCATCCTCACTTTCATCATCTGAAGAAGAAACTAGAATAGGAATAGAAGAAGGCACAAACACTAATAATGCCTTGCAGGCCAAAGAAGGAACAATCGTCGAATTAGGCTCGCAGGCCAAGATATTTTCATCAAATTTAACATCTCTTCTAACAATAATTTCATTACAATGTGGTTGAAGAAGTCTATAACCTTTGACATCTTCATAATAACCAACAAATATACACTTCTCACTTTTAGGTTGCAATGTTTCCTTTTCTCATCAGGAATGTGAGCCCATGCTATACTTCCAAATACATGGAAGTGACTTACATCTGGTTTAATTTTAGTCCAATCTTCTTCTGGTGTTATATTTTTAAGAGCCTTTGTGGGAGTGCGATTGACTATGTAATTTTCACAGTTGATTGCTTCCGCCCAATACTTTAGACTTAATCCCTTAGATTGGATCATACAATTAGCCATTTATTTTAATGTGCAGTTCTTTCTCTCATCAACACCATTTTGTTGTGATGTATATGGAACAATGTGTTTTATTTGGATTCTCTGTGTAGTGCAATAACTTGTAAAATTATTGTTCACATATTCGAATCCATTATCTATTCTTAACTTTTGAATTTGATGTCGATATCGCTTTTCTACAAGCGCCTTGTAGGCCAAAAACTTCTCTCTTAAGCTTTAAGAAGTAAACCCAAGTATGTCTCGAAAAATCATCATTGAAAGTTAAGAAATACTTACACCCAAAAAAAGAAGGAGAATAAATTGGACCACACAAATCACTATGAACAAGCTGTAAAGGGCCCGATGCATGTCAAGAGTCACATTTGTCAAAATTGTCTCGATGATGTTTTCTGAGAGAACAACCGGCACAAACACCATCTCTACATTAAACAGGAGAAATACCAGTCACCATATGTTGATTACATAGTTGTTGCAATGAGAGTTAGTTTAGATGACCGAACCACTCATGCCAAATCTTTCTCAAGTCATTTCTATGAGCAAAAAAAAACTGATGAAAAAGATGATGAACCAAAGTTTTGAAACTTGTACAGTCTAGTAATATCATCAACAATTCTAATTGCAAGAACATTCTTAGGATCTTTTAGATCCTTGATTACAACTTGGTGAGGTGAAAACTCTATGGTTTTACCTTCACCTAAATGAGTGATTTGATATACTGATAGAAGGTTACAAGAAAGATAAGATATTTATCATCACCAACAAATATTTTCTTGGTGTTACATTCATTTAGAGTAGAAAATATTTATTTACCCTTAGCCATATGATAAAATGCTGCAAAATCAATAAGACACTCATCAGAAGAAGAAGTAGAAGTTGTGTTGAAGGAGAAACCATAAGCAAAAATTTCATGTCCATGAGAAGAAGAAGAAGAAGTAGAATCAATACTGATGTTTTTCTTCTGCATCGTTGCTTCTAAATCTGCCATCTTCTTGAAACATTTGGAATCACCATTACCATCTTTATCACAAAAGTTGCAATGTCTGTCAGTCTTCTTATTTTTATATTTTTCTCCTTTGTCACCATTAAGAGCTGAAGCTATTTGAGTGGGTTTGGGACCCTTATGTTTCTTGTTGTTGTAGCAAGAATGTTTCTTCTTGGGATACTTGGGTTTATCTTTCTGCTGGGAAACTAAGGCTTTGTTGGAGGTACTTGCAATGATGATCACTCTAAGCTCTACACGCTTATCTTCTTCTTTAATCAAAGAAACACAAAAGGAATCAAGAGTGGATTTTTGATAATCTTTCCCTGGAGCCTCTCTCATGGCATAAAAGGTAGATACAAACACAAAATATGCACTAGCTAACTTATAAAGAATAAGATAGATGCAACACTCTTCCTCCATTTTTATCTCATATTCTTCACATAAATTTATGAGTGTTTTAAAATTAGATAGATAGTATCCAAGGCAAGAAATATCACTTGGACTTAAGGTCAGTACTTGATTTTCTAACTATTGTGCTTGAATAATATTGAGTTTACCAAACATAGATTCAATATTTTCCCAAGATTCTTCGAGGTCATCAATTTCTTTAAGGTGGAACCTTAAATCAGGAGAGATGGACATTATTATTAGTCCACATGCTTCATCACTCCTATTATCCCATTTTACTTTCTTATCATCATCAGTGGGTTCTTTATCCTTTCTGATGGTAACCCGGTACAATCCTTTACTTCTTAATAAATCTTCCATATGAGATTTCCATTGGAAGTAGTTGGTGCTAGTAAGCAAAGATCCAGATGGAAAGATATCGAAAAATTGTGCGGTTTAAAAAAAAATGACACTCAAAACGAACTTCGGATGTGAAAGTTATGCCCTTTTCAAAACGACATGACCGATAACCAAATGACCACGTGGTGGTGTAAGTTTCTTTATGAAGTGACCCACTTTTATAAAGAGAAGTGGGGATCACTTTTACAATCAAGTTACTTTATAAAAGAAAAGATGCATGCAAAATAAATAACTCTAAAATAAAATATTAATGCTACTTATAGTGATTCACTTTTACACTTGAAGTGAAATACACTTTACAATTTAAGCATGATTTTTTTTTTTTTAAAGTAACAAAAGAGAGACTTGACCTCAAGACCTCTTACTTAATAAGGAAACTTTTAACCAAATGGTCTAGCAAAACATATTGTATTTTTTCGCAAGAGGATTGTTGTTGTTGTTTTTGAAGACGACCTTGGAGAGCGTGCTAAGAAAAACTCTTTTCACACAAGAAAAAAAAATTCTTCTCGATGACAACAAGAGTTAGATCTCGGTTAACTTACCCGAAAGATGCACCTTTCCCTATCTGTTTCTGATTTGTTGATATCGTACAAGGCGCGGGGAAAAGAGAATATGTAGATCTAAAAGAGTAGCAACCTAGAAACAAATAACATAAAATAAATATAAAAACAAAATAATACTCTGCAAAAATCTTTAAAAATGTGTATTCAAGCTTTATACCTCTCGATCTGACTGAAATGGCCATATCTTGGGCAAAAAAAATCCTTTTCGAGTGAAACAAAAAGTGTTCCTAACTAAAATGCATTCTCTAGACGCAATGGAATAGTCCTAGAAAACCAGAAATGTATGGAAATGACATAAAACGGATATGAGTCAACTCAGCTTCACGATCTTGATCTACAACAGAAGAGGGTCTTCAAACATGCTCTGATACCATGTTCGACAACACATGTATTCCAATAGAGGATGAACACCTTAAGTAAACACACACAAACAGATCAAAGATCAACACACCGATGTTTTGACGTGGTAAAACTCCTACAGGGAAACATCCATGGCCCCAACCAATGTGGCCACTTGGAGCAATTTATTAATGCAAAAGAAAATATTACAGAGAGATTTTACAAGAGATTTTCTCACAATCGATCATTGGAAAATGACCCTCCATTCTCTTTAAATAGAGATCATGGACTAATTGGGTGTTAAGCCACAGATCAATGGTTGTTAAGATCGAGGAGATTATGAACCGTTAGATCACTCTATGTTGGGAACATATCGTGACTATTGGATTTCCTAACTACAAATGCATACTAATGCATACTAAAGAAACACACTAAGAAATACACTTTTACCTAATGACACATTAGACCAAGTAGATCTTAACTAACTCCTAAGTATATAAATATCCTAACAATAATCCATAAAATCCATAAAACTTATAACCCCTATCAACCACTAACACTTATAACCTCTAATGTAATCCATAATATTTATAACCCCTAGCAACCATTAGAACTTATATCCTCTAATATAATCCATAACACGTGTAACCCCTATCAACCCATAACACTTATCACCCCTATCAACCCCTACAATTTACAACTTCTAATAGTATCCCTAATAATTATAACCCCTATCAACTTTTAACGCTTATAAAAACTCTAATATAACCCTATAAATAGTTAAAACCCCTAACACATATAACTTATAAACTTTATCACATATTCCTAACCCTTAAATAGTCTAACTCTTAAAATATAACCCTTATACACTCTAATACATGACCATCATAAGCTCCTAAACCCTACAACCTTTAAAACATATGACTACTAACACCTATCATCTCTAACCCCTATTTCTTCTAACCCATTAACCATATCATTTATAACTCTCATAACCACTATCACACATAACCCATGTAACCCTAATAAAAACCATACAAACCCTAATATCTAATTAAGGTAATACATATCACCTATAACCCCTAATATAACCATTAACTCATACAACCTGTAAACCCTATAATTTTTAACCACAATAACCCTCATTTATGACCTCATACTTATATATTCTAAGTCCAAATCCATATATCCACTTTAATCCTCTAACACATTATTCTTAATCCATATATGATATTACCCTTGACACATTAATCTATAAGTATAACCCTTAAACCGTATTACACCCAATACATAACCCTTATAACCATAACCATTATCATGCATAATCCTTTATCCTTAAACATTTTTACTCCCAACACCTAACAGTTATCACCATAACCACTATATATGATATAGATTTATATAACTTCTAAGACCAAATCGATATAACCCCTATCACCTATATCTCCTTACCATTAACCTATATCAACCCCTAATATAACCTTAAAACTCTATAGATTCTAATCCTTGTGACCATAAATCCATAAACCGTAAAACTTATAGGTATCGACTTTAACCCTTAATCTCTAACACTTATAACACTTATTTAAATCTTTATTTCATAACAATATATCCCATAAGCACTATAATCCTCACATATGACCCATAATTTCTACTCCATTTATCTTTTATCATCGTCAAACACTATAACCATTAATACATGTCATGAGAATTATAACCCTTAATGTCGATAAGTCCCAACCCTTATCATCCCTTAATCAATATGGCCTCTATAACCATTAATCTATATAACCTTTAAGACCCATAAACCTTAAGACTTATAACCCTCAATCTATGTATACCATAACACCTATAATTACTAACCATGTAGCCCTAGTTCATACAAAACTCAAATCATTTAATTCATTTAACCCCTTAACACCAATAACATCTAAATTCTATAATCCCTATTTCATAATTACTAACTCTTATAACCACTATTATCCATAGCCTCTAATATAAAATTTACCTCTTTAACATATCAACCCTTAACATGTATAATACCTTACACCCTTCTACACTATAACCCTAACCACTATAATCACTAATAACATTATGACTATAATTACTATAATCAATAAAACCTAACTCATATAAAGCATGTTACCCTAATATCTAATCCATGTAACCCCTATGAACCCCTTACACTTATAACCTCTAATATAACCCCTATAAACCCTTAATACTTATAGCCTCTAATATAACCCCTATAAATGATTTTAACCCCTAATACATATAAATTATAAATTGTATCACTCTTTAGACCTAAATCTAAAATACTGTAACCCTTGACACATAATATGTAAAAAATATAACACATAACCCCTATAAACTTTAACCATTAACCCTTATTATAACTCCTAAAACCTACAAATCTTCAGACATATGACTCCCAACAACTATAATACCTAAACCATATTTCTCCTAACCTATTTAACCTTACAATTTATAACTCTTATAACCACCATCACCCATAACCCATGTAGCCCTAATATAAACCATATAATCTCTAATCTTTAGTTATGATAACACATATAAAATATAACCCCTAATATATCTACTAACTCCTACAACCTATGAACCCCATAATGTTTAACCCTATAACCCATATAACCTAGCCACAATAACTTCTTATTCCTAACCCAAACTTATCTCCTATATGTACAAACCCATATAACCACTTTACTCCTATAACATGTTATTGTTAATCTATATAATATATTACTCTAACACATATGAATCTATAACTCTAACCCTTAAGCTGTATTACTCCTAATAACTAACCATTTTAACCCTTATAACGATAACCATAATCCCTAATAACCCTTTATGTAACAACTAACACCTAATCCATATAACCCCTATTACTTATAGCCCCGTACCACTAACTCATATTAAAATCTAATATAATATTAAAGAAACATTAAGGATTACCCTTATGACCATTAGTCCATAACATTTAACACCTACAACTTCTAACTTGAAACCTTCACTAAGACTTATAACCCCTAACACCTAATATATATAACCTTCACCCATTTGATGTATGACCCTTAACCTCTATAATCCCTTATTCCATAACATTGTAACCAAGAAAACCTATGATCCCTCATAATTATTCCTTAATATATGATTCTCTAACCCCTAACTCTTACAAACCCTAATCCATATAACCCATAACTACTAGTTTTTAAACCATAATCTTGTAACTCATGACTCTTAAAACATAACACTAATGACCTATTACACCTAACCCGCATTGCCAATAATCCCTAACACCTATAAATATCAAACCATATAATTCTTAAACCCTATAAATATTAACTCATATTATCCACAATCCTTAGAACACATATGATCACTAACCGCTAAGTTCTATAACATATATAACCTATGAACTATAAACCCCATAGAAATTCTCTCACCCCCAATATTCAATATAATATCTAACTTGAGTAATCCTTAAAACCCCTCATTCATAATCCTTACCTATTGTGTCAAAATAATATAACCCTAAAATATTGTAAATGATAGAACCCATAACCTATATAACCTCTACTATTCAATCACAAACACATATAACTCATAATATCTAACCTAATAACCCTTAGCTCCTAAATCTTATAACACATAAATCCCAATCTCTATAACTTCCTACCCACAAATGAATACATATTTATATTCCTAATCCACATAATACATAACAAATAATACCTATAAATTATACTAACCCTTAGCTACAATGAGTGATAACCATGATTCACAATATATATCTTGTATACGAGCCCTTTTATCCTACAACCTATCACCCTTAATCTCAAGAAGTTAAAACTCCTAAACTCTAACAGTAATGAACCTATAACACTGAACCTTCTAACCACTGTAGCCTTGCATACTTAACCATTATAACCCATAACCAATAAGCCTTATAACCTATTATATAACTGCAAAATTGTATAACCCTTAACCCCTAAAACCTAGAACCCTAATCAGTAAGACTTATAACCCTTAACTCCTTTAAAACTTGCCACTATAACCTCTAATTCACATTACCCTAACCCTTATAACCTAAAATATATAACCATTAGCCATTATAACCCTAAGAAACTAGTACTTATAATTATAACTTTAATATATATAACCCTTTACCCTTATTACATTCTATGTCAATGTCCCTTGATCGATAATCCACATAACCCTTATCACCTCTAAATCGTGACCTTTATAACCTACAATGTAACATCTAACCCATATAACCCTTTACCCTTTTAATGATTATAGGCCTTGACATCCTTGACCCTATAACTATAATTTATGTAACCCCTCATCCTTATAACACCTATAACTTCAATCCATATGTCCCTATAATAATTACCCTTTAACATTTATAATCAATATAATCCCTAACCCTTATAAAATTGTAATCATAAATCCATATAACCTTTCTAAAGCTTAATCCTTAGAATGCTTGAATGATAAACCTTATAACTACTAGCCCATAACATATATAACCCTGATACATAACCTTTATTAGCACTTACACGTAAACTATACCACTCTCCACCTTAATATGTTTAATCATTATAACTACTAATCCCTAGAAAAATTATCACCCCTAACCCTACATAACCTCTAATGTAAACCATATCCACTACAACATCTAGTCTATATTAGTATCACCCATAACCCCATAACACCTAACTATTATAACCATCATCACCCCTAACCCTTTTAACTCACATAACTAATATAACCACTAGCTCCTTTTATTCAAAATATTTATTGACCTATAAATTTTAACTTCCACACCATTTATAAACCCTAACCACTGCAAAATCAATATCATTCATATTACCTCAAACCCTAAGAATGCCTATCACCACTATCCCCTAACCATGGGAATCCTTAATCCCCAGAGCCCCTAACCCTTACAAACCCTATATCTATCCCTTAGCTTATATAACCTATAATCCTCATAAATTATAACCAGTGACTTTGATAACCCTTAAAATCTAAACCCTATAACTTTAATTACCCCATATGTCACCTAAATTACCCTTATAGCCACTATCAATTCAATTATTTTTATAGTTCAATAATCACTATAAACCTTATAACCTCTAAACTTTGTAACCCATAACACATAACCCCAATAAAATTTAATGTGTAGCCCCTGTAATCTATAATAATTATCACTTAATAACGTATATAACCATTAAAACTTATATCCCCCAAATCCTGTCCTTTATAATTCCTAACCCATGTAACCCTTTATTTTTATAGCCTGTAACCTTTAACCTCTAAATCCTAAAACTCGAAACTCTTATCCAATAATACTAGAATAATTTATACCATTTAATCCTTTGCACCTATTTTTCATAACCCATTAATCCCTATGACTACTAATACCTATAACCTTTAATCCTTATACACATATTGATCACTAACCCTTAAATTCTATATTCGTTAACACTTATTACCCTATTTACCACTTCAATTAGCGTTAGGAACCATATAAATATTTGAACCTTGATCCTTATAACCTTTGATACCTAATCCACTAAACATTAATTTGTAACCCTTATAAACCATAATACCTGACACCTAAGTCGCACGACCTCTGACACCTAACTTGTATAATCCATAAGATATGAACCTTAACTCATAACATGTATATTCCCAACCTCCTCACTCATATAACATCTAACTCCTTTAACATGAAATCCTTATAGCCAATAATCAATAAACTTTAATACATATATCCTTTAAGCCTTAACCATTGATATTAATAACCCTTACCACTACACAAATCCTCACACTATGTCTCTTTTAATCCTTGAATATTATAACCATGAATAAATATAAAGTATAATCCTTATAACACATATAATCTCAGGTACATTATTGTTATAACCCCTATAATCATTTTCCCTTGTAAGCCATAACTACAAAACCATATAATTCCTCTCACATATAATCCCTAATATAATTCATGTAATAATCAATACTTAATATAACCTTGATAACCCACAACCTTTAATATTTAACCACTATGTTCATTAAGGTGGCCTCTAACCTCTATTCCATATCCAATAATATTTATAACATCACCAATGGACTTGTGGTGAGAAAACGTGCATAAATGACTGTCAAATCATGAAATTATGAGACTGCTCATCCTAGGTCCTCATGGTGATGCAGGAGCATCGTAAGCAAGCGCAAAAGTGGAGGATAGATGGAAATGCACCAACACGTATTTTGAAGATGTTTTGAATTTGAAAGGATGAAGCATTAATGTAATATCTGGAAAATATATTTTTTCTTTTATGGTTTAGTGATTGTAACGCAGATCTTGAGAATTGCTCTCATGTGTTTGTTGGAGGAAATTAATGTAATAAATGTAAAATAGATGTAGGCTTTAATTCGATTATATAGCTTGAGTAGTAGGAGGGAAAAATCTAGAAATATCCCTCATATGTATTGTAATGTATTCATTATTCTCAATTGGAAGAAGAGAGAAAGAGAGAGCAAAAAAAAACAGAGATTGTAAAACTTGTATAAGTAGATAGTTGTTGCTACAGGACACATGTACAGATGCACTTGGATTAATATATGGAAGCTTTGATCCAACTTCATGGTGTTTGTGAATTCTGTTTATATCTATTGAATGGTAGGTTTACATTTAATTTTAGTCTATGTTATGCATTTGTTTCAATGTTGTGTATATGCATGAATCATGTTGAATGTATGAAGTCTCTGAGAGGGAGAGTATGAGTTTCAGTTGTTTCTCTTCCTGAGAATTCTTGCATGAAGTGTTGTGAAAGTCCGCAAGAAGTGCATTCACAAGTTCTGAGTTTTACCTCAAACAAGCTCAGGAGAGATATCATTGTTTTTCATACCAACATAAGTGCAAGTATAGCACAGATTCGTGAAAGGTGTGCGCAGGCAGGTTGAGGTCTTAGAATTTTCCAACCAAGTGAGTGGTTGAAGGATTTCTGTCGTAAGGAGTGAACATAATTGGAGAATTCAGATAATCAGAGATTATCATGAAGCCGCAAGGAGTGCGGGCAGAATCCCTTGGAACCCTTGAGTTTGCAGCAAGAACCAAGCTCAGGAGGGATAGAGACTTCTAAACATTCGAAGGGAAGACAAGAGTTGAATTTACCTCACAGAAATTAAGCTTAGAATGAGACATCGAGTTTTTTGGCCAGAAGCATCGATAACTTCAACGGATGTTTGAAATTCTCCGAGGGAGAACTACCGATTTGTCGTGGGTCGTTAGATCCATTGGATCAGCGGAGAAGTTAAGGCCGAGTGTCTTTAAACACTCACAAGATCAGGAGGAATAGTCGTCGTTAGATTTGGATCAGTGGGAGCCATTGATACCGTGGTATTCGATTTTGGCATTTCAGGAATCGGAGTTTGGAGAAGGTCGTGACTTGGATATCTTGAGTTGCGAAATCTCGATACAAGAAATTCTGATACAATATGGACCATCAGATCGAGGAGGAATCAGGATCGTCGATCTATAAGAAAGGAAGTCGCGAGTTCGGACTTCCGAAGAAAGGACAGGAGTCGCATCCGGAACTCACGAGTTGCGAAATACTGACGCGCTCGGAGGTGGACCCTAGGATGTGACTGAGGTCACATGGTTGAGGCATAAGGCAGGATTTAAGGATCCCTTAGCCCAATTTAGGGTTTTGAGAGTCAAAGGATTCATAGGGACTCACATCAAGAATCACGAAGTCATGAAACCCGAACACCTTCTTGGGTGTAGGTCGTGGTCAAATTGATTGGTCACGTGGAGTGGAGGTTCATGCCTAGTGCTTGTTCACACAGGTGTGACTTCTAAGAAGGACCTGTGGTTATACGTGTTTGAGATTCTAGCTGGGAATCAAGGAGCCATTTCAGCTCAGGGAGTAGAAATATCCAAAGACCGGGAGGTCAAACAAAACTTGTTGAGGTAGGGGTGTTGCATCACCTAGTTTCTTAACCGCGGTTTGTGTGCCACCAACCTGCAATGATTACTCATGTACCTAAATTTTAAATCATTCCCATTTTAATGTTGGGCGCAGACCTTGAGCTCTTGCAAAAGGATATATTCAAATTGAATTACTTGGGTGGAAATTACAGCATGGGTTGTTATCCTAGTTGGTTGAAAATGGATTAAATTTAGAGTTAGGTTGGGGAGGTCCCGGGGTCAAGCCTGTGGGCCTCCCCTTTTAGAACCTATTATAACATATGATAAATATTGTTTACAACCATAATCAACCATCTCCATATATATATATAATTCATTAAATGGAACTTACCACCATCCTTTTAATAGGCGGTTCCACCAAACTGACGGCCAATATTAATCCTGACACCCATACTTTTGACATGATGTGTGCACGTATACTATGGGATATGACAAGGGATGGATTTTGTGGTACGTCCACTGGGATCTAGAAATATTTTGTCGGTTTTCGGATTATGTGGATGCTGTTGGAATACAGTCCACTAGCTGATCCAGTTGTCGTATTTGACGTTGTCTCACGTGACGACTAGTGATATATTTTTTTTGAATTTTTGGTCACTAGCCCTCATTGGGATTTTCTAGGCTGCCATGTGTTACCATGTGATTGGACAACGTGGCACCCTACCACTTTCCATATTCATCCATTCAGTTGTCTATTAATCATTGTCACATGTCTCTCTGTCAAAATACCACGTGCCATCCTCGATTGGTGCCATGTGGAATCACTTGTGGGTGCCACGTGTCACTTGTCAATTGGCCCAAATGGCCACCAAATATGCCAAATTAGTATGCCATGTGGAAGCTTATCATGCTACCACATGTCATGTTGATGTCACTCTATATGGATGATGATGATGTCAACTATATGGATGATGACATCATCATTGAATTTTGACTAAGTTGACTGCAACTTTGACTAGCCATAACTTCTTGATTCAGACTCTATTTGAGGTGCCATCTGCGCCATTGGAAATATTGTGACGAGCACTTCGATTTGCAGTTATTTTTGGTTGGATTTGAGTACTTCGAATATGTGTCCTTATAGATCCTCCTAGATCATTCATCCCCACTAAGAAGCTTTTGGGCCTCCAGAAGCCTCATTAGTCAATAGAAAGGTGAGGTAATTTCTCCCTCACTTTCTCTTTCTCAATCCACTATGATTTACTTGGATGTATTCTCTTGAGGCCCACTCAAATATATTCTACACCACCCCTACATGAAGTCCTCTTCCTTCTATCCAGGATGATATCTTCCTTCAACTCATCCAAGTACTCATAAGAAAAATCATCCACTGAAGGTACTGAAAAACTATCATGTTTATCCATGATCATTGGAGGCTCATAAATTTTCATGTTTACAACTAAGTATATTTTCATATTTGGTGGTATATCTTGAAAGGAATTGGTGCCAATTCTCTCCAAGATGGTGAAGAGCGCATGTTGCATACACTATATATGATCATCCCACAACTTGGGATATTTGGTTTGGTAACCTCGAAGAAAATGAACCGTTGTTCTACTTGCAACCTCTATCTAATCATCGGTATGTAGATTAAAATCAATCCTCCTATTTAGCTTGGTTTCCATCATTCTCCACATAAAATTCCTAAGGAATCGAATGTCTCGATCTAAAATAATCACTGGGTAGTCCAATATGGACCCATACATGCTGAAAGAAAAGGTGAGAAGCTCACTCAGCAGTGATCTGCTTGTTACATAGCATAAATACACATGTCTCACTAAACCTATCCACTACTACATGACAGTAGTCATGACCCATTTTCAACATAGGAAACCCCCTATAAAATCCAAGGAGATACACTTCCAAGGATGAGAAGGAACAGAGAGTGGTGTGTACAACCCAAAATTTCCATTAGTGGGATTAAAAATGAACAACACACACCCCTTTACAATCATGGTTATAATTAAATTTATTCGAGGAAAACATAACCTTAGTAAATACATTACAATCCTCTCTACCCCAAAATTCCCAAATACAAGAGAAGTGTAAGCTTCTCCAATTACATGCATTTTCACATTGATAGGAATACAAGTTTTACCCAAGTGGTAGAATGGCTTGTCCTACAACCAAAATATATTCACTTGAAAGCCATGGATTAGCCTCTCACATATATCTTTGAAGACTTCGTCAATAACATATTTTCCAACAATGATAGCTAACATGAACATTCGTCAAAACAATAGATGTAAAACTAGGAGGTATAAAAGGTATATATGTTATCATGGCATCTCCACTTCTACTAGTTTCAACCTCGAATGGTTGTTGAAGGTCTAGTAGAGCTAGTATTGGTATGGGGTTGATCTTTTCTTCCAAAGTTTCAAAGGCCCTCTTTTGTTCACATCCCCACTAAAAGACCTGTCTGATATCAAGAATTTCATTTTTATGCAAACGATTAAGAGCAACGAAAGTATTAGACTTATCAATCTCTTTGGTTTTTACAGTCGTAAGCATAAGTTTCTTACAAGTATTTATAGCTCTCTCCATTTGACTTGCACTGATAAGTGATGGGTTAGCTTCCATGTTGTGATCTCTAACAATATACTCCACTCCATATTTTGTGAGATGGTATTTGTTCTCTTTTCGGAAGAAGATTTTTTTTTTGTCATAAAGAAAAGGAATCCCTAATATAATAACACAGATATCCAAAGGAACCACATCGAAAAAAACTTCATCTACCAAATTAGAAGAAATAGAAAACTTCAATGTAACCTGAAATTTTTAATTATCATGCACCCAACCAAGAGGGTAAGGTTTTTGATGAGGTTTTGTGGTTAATCCCAATTTCCTTACAATCCCTTCAGATATCAAATTAACTTGTGAGTCTCGATCAAACAAATATTCCACTTTTGTGTACTTTGTCACTATTCTTATGTGGAATAATTCACTTCTTCTTTCATCATTTTCAAGAGATGGAATTTTAGAACTTGAACTAGCATCCAAGGAAAATTTACCTTGTAATCCAACTGTTGTGATATTTTCCTCATCTCCTCAGTCAAAACCTAGGTCTTGTTGCATGGTAGCAAGATTTCTATTCTTCCTTTGTCCACCAAATCCCTTCGGTCTTAACTTTGGATGTATCTTCCAACAATTATCATCATTGTTCCCATATTTCTCGCAATGAGTGAAAGATTATTTTTCTCCCTCTTTCTTTGTTGTAGTTGTCATCTTATTCTTTCCTTTTACTTTCCTTTTGAAATGATCTTCTGAATTCTTATGATCTTCCTGTACATTCTTACCCCTTCTTTCAAGGTGATTTTCTTGCACACACACCTCATCTAAGTTTGTGGGATTAAAAAATAATAATGGATGTCGAATGTAACTATGAAGTGCACCAATATATTTCATCAAAGTTTCATGAGAATATAAAGTAATATTTTATGTAAGTTCTTGTTTCCTAAATTCCTCTAGGAAACTATGAACACTCTCACCTTTACCCTATCTTAGATTTTTCCATTCCATGAAGGTTTTTTTAATATAACCCAGTGGATAAAATTTATTTTTCAACGGAAATGTAAATTCAGACCATGAAGAAAGGATTTTACCATTATGTTCGCTACCTTTAAAAAATTTCTCTCCCACCATACATGGGATATTCCTTCCATCTGAAGAGAAGCCAACTGGATATTTGCCTCTTCCTCTTCGATCTGATGGACACGATAGTAAACTTCGATTTGTCTGATCCAATTATTAAGCTTATATGCATTAGCTTCTCCATTAAACAGGGGAAAATTAAACTTCACATCTAGTTTCAACATTGTCTTTTTAGAAGTACTTGGATGAAAAGTACGAGGATGATAGTGTTGAGAATGATGGGAATGAGAGGAAAAGGAAGAATATATTGAACTTGAAGATGGTGATGGAGGCTCATGAGGATCTCCTCCACCACTAAAATATTATCCTCCTTCTTCTTCTCCTTCTTTGCAACTCTCTTCTCGTAATCTATAAAAACAAATTCCACCATACCTGACATCTGGTAGAAATGCATGTGGAAATTCTTCTCATTCTCTGCATGAAGTTTTTCATCCTCTATTTTATTTCCTTGAGTTGCATGTCCAATCTATGGGTTGAAATTCTTTAGTTTTCTTTCACCTTCTTTGAGCTTGGCCATGGTAAGAATTCACACTCGCAATTCAAGTCAAAGAAGATCGGCTAGGACACCAACATGATCCGATATATTTCCATTGATGACATTACACAAATTGTATTAAGAGTATGAATCAAAGATTATGTACAACATTAATTAAAGAAGGAAGAAATATGGAGAAAATAAGAGAAATGAGACAATGACACAATATCTTGATAACAAAGCTCGTCCAACATGGACTACGTCTTGAGGCCCTCCTTCAAAGTGGAGAGGCTTTATATTATTCGCAGCAACAAAATTGTCATAAATACATAGTTATACCTCAAGTCTGAAATTTAACTTTTGATATGTTTCCCAGATGAAAAAATGGATATCGTCGGTGGAATCGTGGCGAACAAACATGTAGAAATGACTATCAAATCATGAAATTATGACACTGGTCATCCTAGGCCGTCATGGGCTCTTCACCTCGATTTGTGTGCCACCATCCTACAATGATTACTCATGTACCTGCATGTAAATCATGCCCATTTCACTGTTGGTTGTGGACCTCGAGATCTAGAAAAAGGATAGGTTTAAATTGAATTACTTGGGTGGAAATTACAACATGGGTTGTTAGCCCAGTTGATTGGCAATCGATTAAATTTAGCGTTAGGTTGGGGAGGTCTCAGGATCAAGCCTGTGGGCCTCCCCTTTTGTCACCCATAATAACATTTGATAAATATGACTGAAAACCATATTCAACCATCCACACACATATATATACATATATGAAAATCTCCACTCAAACCCTTTTTCTTCCTTAAACATATAAGTAAAAGTGAAAATACAAGTAGTGATTATAAAGACCACATTTGCCTCTTCCTTCCTTGAACATATAAGTAAAAGTGAAAATATATCCATAACAAGTATTGATTATAAATACCACCTTTGTTATATATGTTTGGCCTTATTTTATGACTTATTCATGCCCTCTTTAGAGTGTTGATGATGAGTATCCCGTAAGCATATCTCTTCTTTACTTGCATGCTACGGTTTTTATAAAACTATGGTTACATTCACTTTAATTTACTTTTATACCATCAATTATTTTCCTTTTATGTTCTGACTTATTGTGAAGTAAAAGTATGTTTGGTGGGGAAAACCTGAACCACATTAACCAGTAGAGTATGGCCACAGAGAGTAGGGATATGATTTTTTCTTTCTATTTGTCCCACCACAGATAACCCTTTTTATTTTCCTTCCTACTCTTACTCTCCGCTTTAAGAATTTAATATTTTTATAGTAAAATGTTTCCTGTTAAATTAAATGTTCCAATTGCAAGCCTATTATATAATTTGTATGTTTAAGTACTTCAAATTTTTAACATGAAGCCCTTCCCTCTGTTCATTTTCCTTAACGCAAATCATTCTTCTCCCAATTGTGTTTGAGGTGCTCCTCTTATAGACTCTTTTTTTGAGTTGGTTGTGGCCAGTTTTAGGAGTTAACTTAAATTTAATCCGGGTGTCCAAATATGGAATGTCAGATGTTTTAGGGGTTAACTAAAATTTAATTTGGATTTTCCAGTTTTAATAGTTTGGGATATCATCTTTACGATGAGGTAAAAAATAAATTTGTTATTTCTAGTGATGTAATATTTCTTGAATCCACCAAGAATTACAAAATTGTTAAGAGGCAGCTTGATCCTCTAGACAAATTCACTCTTTTAAATACATATCATGAATTTAGTGACGAAATTCCACATCTTGAAGGGGGGATCCCTATCTTGGATCGGTCTCTGGAATCTCCTTTTGAAGAACCATCTCCCCATCAAGAAGAAGTTCTAGCTAGATCATCATAACCTAAAGTTAATTTGGATGATTTGATTGAGAGGATTGAAAAGTTTATTCTTGATGAGAAGTTAATGAAATCTCAATCAAATGAAGAACCTGAACCATCTAAGAAAGTTCCACCAAAATGGCTCATAAAAACACTTGAAATTGTTCATCTCGATGAGGTGAGAAAGACGGGAACCAGAAGTCCCTCAAGACAAGATGGAGGTGATGTAGATAATTTAAATTTAGGTGATTTAGATGACATGGATGTTTCACATGATTGTGATTTCAATTTATCTACTAACTTTGAACCAACTTCCTTCGAACAAGCCACTTATCATGATGAGTGGAAAGAAGCCATGTATGAATATGATGCACTCATGAAGAATGAGATGTGGAAGTTTTTGAACCCTCTATTTGGAACCAAACCAATTGGATGCAAGTGGGTATTCAAGAACAAGTACAAATTAAATGGTTTACTTGACAAGCACAAATCAAGGCTCATGGAAAAAGGATTTGCGCATAAAGGAGGTATTGATTATGAGGAGACTTTTTTCTCCGACAAAAAAAGGGGCTACCATCCATACTTTATTTTCCATGGAAGCACATAATATATGGAAAATTCATCAAATAGATGTGAAGACTGCTTTCTTGAATGGAGACTTGAAAGATAATGTATTCATGTCTTAGCCAAAAGGTTTTATTGTGAAGGGACAAGAACAAAAAATATGCAAGCTTATCAAATATTTATATGGATTTAAACAAGCACCACTAGCCTGGTTTGAAAATTTAACTAAGCATCCTTTGAATTGAATTTCAAGCCTTTTGATCTTGATGATGCACTTATGATTTTCAAGAAAGTTGGAAAAATTAATGTATATCTTGTATTGTATGTAGATGGTTTGTTGATAACAGAGAACAATGAAAGTTGTATTTCATCCATAAAGAAAGAGTTGAAGAAAGGATTTGAAATGACAGATTTGGGACATCTTTAATACTATCTGGGAATTGAAGTGATTCAAAATACGAAATACATATTCATCTCCCAAAAGAAGTATGTTGGATAATTGTTGAACAAGTTCGGCATGGCTGAGTGTAATCTTGTTTCTACTCTAATGGAATAGAATTTGAATATCACATCAAACGAAGAGAATGAATTTCAAGTTGCATCCAAGTACATATTGTTGGTTGTGGAGCATGATTATCTTCTTGATTCATAGATCTTTGTGTTTGAGTCGTGTTTATACCCCATGAAGACCGTACACCCCAGAATATTGTACACCCCTCCATGTGGGGGAAGGGGTTGTAAGGGGGGCTTGCACCCCCTGTGGGGTCTGGGAGCAAGTGGGCCACTAGCGGGGGTTCAGGGACGAAGCCCCTAAAGGAAAATTTTCATTGTAAATGTATAATGTAATTTCATAGTAAATATGGATCGTTCATTATAAGGTCATAGATCATATGGTAGAATTTATTTTAGGGTTTTTTTCCCTAGAAGGAAACCCTCTTTTATAATGGAATTGTATTGCGGTTGTGGATCATCGTGAATATTGTATTATGAGAGATGATATTGTGAGAGAAATAAGAGGAAGTTACAATGGGTGTATTGTAGGTTGTATCCCTTCATTTTGTTGGATAATAAAAGGGAAGGAGATGTCAATTTATCTGGTGGACGTAGCCCACACTAGGTGAACCACATATATCTGTGTCTCTATTGTATTATGTATCTTTTGTGTTTTATTTCCACATTTGTTTTATTTTATTGTTCTGTGATGTGTTTTTGTAACATATACAACTTGTAGGAAGTCTTATCTACCTTACCACCACTACACCAAATATTTCATTTGTTGTTGGAATTCTTTCTAGGTTCATACAAAAACCTTGTGAAGAACATTGGTCTCCTACAAAAAGGCTTTTAAAACATTTGAAGTGAACTTAATATTTTAGACTCAAGTACTCTAAGCTGAATGAATTCAACCTGATTGGATATTTTGATTTAGACATTTTTAGGGATAAGGAAAATTGAGTTTCAACCTCAGACTATATCATGAGTCTTGGATCAATAACTATCTGTTGGAGATCACACAAATAGTCAGTCCCAACATATTCCACAACAGAGGAAGAATATGTGGTAGCTACATAAGCAACGAAGGAGTTGTGTGGCTAAGGAAAATACTTGAAGATTTGCAGAAGAAACAAGTGAATTCTACTCCTCTTCTAGTTGACAATACTTTTTCAATCATGTTGGCCAAGAATCCCAGATTTAATGATCTAACTAAGAACATCAACATAATGTATCACTTGATTTGATATCATTTAGAGGCCAAGACTATTCACTTGAGACATTGTTCCACAAATGAGCAAATTTTGGACATCTTCACCAAAGTGTTTGGAAGAGAAAATATCACAAAGTTTAAAATGATGCTTGCCCATCACAACAAGGGGCGGATTTTGGACACACAATCTTTGTGACTATGTTTCTTATGTAAATATATTTGTAAATATGAAGAGTGATAGGTGATAGGAAGAGTCACATGGAAGGTGAAGACCAACTATCACTCATGTGCAAACATCGTGGAGTTATATTTATTCCCATACTTGGCCTCTCAATAATGATAATCACAAACGAATAACTTTTACATGTTACATTTATGTGTTTGACTTATATTATAGAAGTCATTTTTGTTACTAACTAGTTAAAAAAAAAATTGTATATTGTGTGTTTAATTTTAAACATTAGAAGTCATTTGTGTTCAATAATGTAGAAGATGGAAATAGAAAAATATGTTAGAGTTATTTTTGTGTTGAGTTATTTGAGTTATTTTTGTTTTTGAGTTATGTGGGAGTTTGAGATAAATCATTTATTTACATTTCTAAAATAATAATGAGACATAAGTTTGAAACATTGATAAATGAATAAAAAATTGAAAGCAAGTTTAAAATTATAAAAATACAAATTGTAATCATTATCCTAGATAATTCACTATCATAGATAAAAGGTGTCTTGAAATTAAGAGTTGTTTAAGAAAAAGTATTTAAAATAAGAAGATCTACAACAAAATCATTCAAGTATTGATCTATTTAAACTAATATTTTTTAATTTATTTTAGTAACAAAATCTGATTTTACTTGAATTAATATTTTCTTTAAATTATTGTAGAATGACCAATTTACAAAAGGTAAAATTTTATGGTTGAAATTTTTATATAAAAAAATTAAATTATCAATTATAATAACTTTTTTATTAATTTTTTTTTTTTAAATTATATTATTTTTAAAATATAAAATTATTTTAAAATAAAATTATTCTATCAAGAATTACTCTATATCCCAATAAGAAACATGTTCATATAACATAACATATTAAAATAAAAATTAAATTTAATATATATATATATATATATATATATATATATATATATATATATATAAAATATTTTGATATATTAAAAAATATGTATTTGTATTTGGTGTATTTTAATTTTTTCCAGTTTTAATTAATAGATTATAAAAATGTCTTAACCACCATAAATCCATTTTAATCTTCGATATAAATTTCTATAAATGCAAACTTTTAGAGTTTTGCATTTAAAAAAAATCATCTCAATAAATTTAATACATTAATATTAAAGTATTAAAAACTATTAATGTTATAAATATATTAATATATGAAAAAATATTAATATATATTTTTAATGTATTAATATATCTTATTATAATCATTATGATGTTTTAGTGATTTATAGATAAATTGAAAGAGAACAAATTCAACTCAATATGTATTTTTAATATCTATTAAAATATTTTATTTTTTTAATATATTATGGTACTTAATCCTTGATTTATAAAAAAAAATGAAATCTCTAGATATATAAACATTTAACCTTTCCTCAATTTTTTTACTCTATGCTAATAATAATTAGCATATTATTAAGAAATATAATTTTATTTAATATTTTTTAATTAAAAAAAATTATATCAATGTGAATAAATAATTGTTTTCATTACAAGTGCTCTATACCATATGGTTGTTTGCTTTTAATTTTAATTTTGTGATTTGATTTTCATTAAAGGGATATCATCTACATGGCATCTTCAAAAAAGTTTTTGGACGAGCCAGAATGAGGTAGGTGAGTTAGCTTTGATGGAAGCCAATTGAAATTTTGAATTGGATACTTATCTTTCTACTTTTTTCTGCGCAGGCTTTCAAAGAAAGTAATTTAACAGTTAGCGTTTTTGAATCGGACCGTTGGGATTTCTTGGTACTTTTTTCTGCACAGGCTTTCAAAGAAAGTAATTTAACCATTAGCGTTTTTGAATCGGACCGTTGGGATTTCTTGGTAGGGTTTTCTGTCGTTCTTGGCAACGTCTCTCTGTACAAAGCCATGTGAATGGATATGTACAAATAACTCGAAAGAAAGGGAAACATCTCCCTGGCAGCGTCTCTCTGTACAAACAGCTCGAAAGAAAGGGCAGAAGGATGCGATTGAGCTTCTCAAGGGTTGTTTCGCTCATGAATATCAGTTTTCTATCAAATGGTATGTCTTCCCATGCTTCTTTATTGCTCTGCTCTGGATTGTTTTTATAAATCTGCTCTATTCTTCCTGGCCCTCGTCGAGCCATTTCTCTTTCTTTTGTAAATTCATTTACAAATATTAAATCTCATTCATGAAATTCTTTCTGTTCTTTCTTCAGCGTTGCTTTTGCCTTGACGGTCCAGATTTGACTTSGAGTGCTGAGATGAAAGGAATGAACTGAAGCAGAGTGGATAATCATCATCACTCCGTGAACAGATCTGCAAATAGCCACTCAAACCGTCTTCCTTCCTTGAACATATATGTAAATAGCTACTCCAACTTCAGGTATGTGTCTCAATCTCAAATCCTGCCGCCACTCTGCATTATTTGATAAACCCACATGTGCTGTTTTGAAATTGTTTATGAGCCTTCTTTTAAGCATTGTCATCTGTTTTAGGTAATATTTTTTACCCTTGTTTTAAGAGTAGATATGCTTCAGGTAGTTAATATTCTTAATTTCTTTACATATAAAGAATTTGGGTTTTTACTATTTGAAGCTCTACTTAAGCTTCACTTTGTTGTATCCTCCCATATCTTATATTCATCTTATATTGAATTTCATAATATTAAAATATCCCACTGCCGGTATTCAGTATTCATCTTATATTATAAATTTAATATGCATCTCAAACCAGATTTTATTAAGTATTAGTATTTATAATTCCTTCATGTTTAGGTCAATTTAATTTACTCTCTTAGCCGTGGTTCCTCCGCTTATGGTACCTGTCTCTTTTTTGTATTGACTTCTTGTATTTCTTATCTCTTTTCGGTTTTAGCATTAGCTTAACATTTTAGGTTTAACTTAGTATCTCGTCTCTTTTTGGTTTTAACATTAGCTTAACGTTTTACATTTAAGTGTGTATTTTGTCTCTTTTCTGTTTTAAATCCCGTCCAACGAATAATGGTTAGCCTGCCAGCTTATCAATCCCATTATCCCACACATCCCACAGTTGGCTTAAATATCCTTCTTTCAACATGTGAACTTCCGACTAGGGAGAAATGGGTGTGGCTTGGATGCGGTAGAAATGGTTCAAACTGGGTGGAAGGGGGTTATTAATAGAGAAATTATAATAATAATTTTTCTATTAATGCCTTTGCCCTCCCATCCTTCAAATTGTGTTATTATTTATTTTAAATTATATATATATATATATATATATAATTTAAAATTTTATAAAATATTAGAGTAGTATTTGATTTTATGAAATAGTTTTTGGTTTTAAAGTAAAAGTTAAAATATGTACAATGATTATAACAAGTATGGATTATGAATACCACCTTTATTATATATGTTTGGCCTTATTTTATGACCTATTCATGTTCTCTTCAGAGTGTGAGTGTTGATGATCAGTAGAGTATGGCAACAGAGAGTAGAGATATGATTTTTTCTTTTTATCTGTCCCTCCACAGATAACCCTTGTTAATGTTTTCTCTATTTTTATTTTAGGTTTTAAGAATTTAATATTTTTATAGTAAACCTTTTCATGTTAAATTAAATTAAATGTGCTCATTCCAAGCCTGTTGTATGTTTAAGTACTTCAAATTTTTAATATGAATCCCTTCCCTCTTTTCGTTTGCCTTAACCCAAATCATTCTCCTCCCAATTGTGTTTGAGGTGTTCCTTTGATAGGTCTTAACCTTAAACTCTTTTTCTGTTTTGGTTGTGGTCAGTTTTAGAAGTTACCTTAATTTAATGTGAGTGTATGGAATGTCAAATGTTTTAAGAGTTAACTCAAATTCCATTTGGATTTGGCATTTTGAATAATCTCTTATTTATTTTTTAATATAACACTGTTTGTGAATATCTGTGAATTATGTTGTTGGGTTTCACTGGAACACATTTTTCTAAAATAAAATTCACTGGAAAGTGACCTAACCTATTTGCTCTTATATTTAAAACACTTAACTTCAACTTCTTACCAGATGCTACAGGGAATCACTCTCATCCTACAAAGTGACCTAACCTATTTGCTCTTGTATTTAAAACCCTTAACTTCAACTTCTTACCACCAGATGTTGCATTGAATCACTCTCCTCCTACAAAAATGCAAAAGCAAGGCTCATATAAACTATGCCACGACCATACACGAATTTTACTTTTGATGATCTCGTGATTATGACATATTTTATTGACCCAAACTCCAAACCAGAGCCTACTCTCATTATTAATGTTTTCGCTTTTAAATGGCATTTAAATATTTTTTTGATTGCTCACAGTTAATAATAGACATGCTTGCATTATGCATTTGGTACACAAACAAATCAATGTGAGGATCTATGATTCATAAAGTTGATAAAAGCATTTCCAGACCCATGTGTAGGTTAATGTTAAGAAAACTTATTCACAAAGACCTCAATGAGATTGTACCAGTATTAGTATACCATGATATTTTTTTTCGAGTGCTTGAAATTGTGAGCGGTCTTAGATTCTGAGTGGAGTTTTTTTGTGCTGCTATTATGTTTTATTTGTAAGTTATGATTATTCCATTTTCATATTGTATATTAATTGTTGGTTAGTTTTATTATATAAAATTTGTATCATCAATGATACAATTATTTGTATTGTGTTTTGTTTATACAGATTTTATTTGTTCCATAAGTATTTAGACATTCCTATTAGATTTATTTGTTCCATAAGTAATTAGATATTGTTATTAGAATTGGAGTTGCAAGCAACTGCAGTTATCTGTATGTATGGAATCAAATGGCATGCAAAGTGTTTTTACAATTTTGTTTTGTTTTCTTGAGCTTATTGTGTTAATTACATGGCGGAGGAAAAAATAGAAGATGAGGTTTATGCAACTCTTCCTAATTGCTGGTATCCCAGTCTCAACCCCTTTCAGGTTAGTAACCCCTTTCAGGTTAGTATCCACACTCTCCAATTTTATATTTTTGCAAACATAATATTATGTCATAGAAGAGTTAATATGAATTATATTTAAAGTTGTTTTTGAGTTGTCTTGTTTTAGTTTATTATTACTGTGTTTTGTTTTTTCTACATATTATTTACATTCCATTGAGGGCTTTACTAGTATCCTAGATGTAGACTTCACACATTTGTCATAACCTCTGATCATAACAGAGAGTTGATCTATAAGGAGACCTTGAGACCAATTTATAAAAAATAAATCACAAATATAAAAATATAAAAATTTATCATTATTACAATAATTTGTTTTACATAATTAATGTTGTAGTTTTTGGTATTTCTTTTGTTATATTAATATTATATAATATGGAATTTCTTAATTTCCAATTATTTGAATTTAAATTTAAATTTTATGCATGTTTAGGTGTTTATATTAACATAATGTATTGGAAAATTTTAAAAATTTCAATGTTTTTTATGTTCGTTATAGGTAGTGTTTAATCATCATGTTTTAAATCTGTATAGCTAAATTTCTATTACCTCACTTCCATAAATTATTAGATCATATAATATAAGCTATAATACAAACTGTTATAAAAACTTCCATATTACACAAAAATTATATGGATACTTTAACTTTAATGTTAAATATTGTAAAATAAAAAGAAGTGTATATTATATTTATATAAATTTTATATTCTATTATGAATTAAAAAATATTTATTTTTTTTATAATTTTATTAAATTAATTTAATAAACATATATGTAATTAAATTAATTAATATAATTTTTTTTAATTATATAAAACATATATATATTTTTCTTGAAGCTCAAGAGAGCAGCCCCTCTTGAAGGTCAAGGTCAGGAATTGGATCTTCACCTGGGACTGGAACTAATCTCTCCTTCCCGCTGTGGGTTACATCCAAAAGAAAGGGTATCTTTCCTCGACTTACCTGTTGAGGGCTTCGGACTTTCCAGCTTCCGGGGCATTCACTTCACCAATACAATAATAATATTATTTTTCTGCTTTTAATATAATTAATTATAAAAATAATATTAAAAAATATTTAATTAAAATAAATAAAAAATAATAACTATATATTTAATTTTAGTTTTTAAAATATAAATTAAATAGTTTTAATAATTGTTTTTTTTGGAACTAATACAATTTTAAAGGAAAATTTGTTAAAAAATGATGATTTTTTTTGTTTCTCTATGTTTATAGTTTGGTATGTTTTATTTTTTTTTTCTAGGAAAAGCAGTTGCTATTAAATTAAAGGTAACTTTCCATTACATATATGTTAAAAATCCATTACAGCAAACTCATTATGAGCTTAACATGTTATTTATGATGGAAATTAAACTCAAATAACAAACATTTTTCACAACTATCCAAACTAAACATAATAAATATGAAAATCTCATTTTAAATATATTAAAATTAGGATTTTATATTTTTATTTAAAATATTAATAAAAAATTTAAAATTTTATTTAAATTGGAATGCAATAAACATCTCACTCATTTTCAAAATATTGATCACATTACCAACTTTCCTAACCTCTTAACTCAACAAAAGTATGGTGATCTTAGAAAGCTTCTCTTAATTCTTTTCAAGCACATAAACAAAATTCTAAAGAATCACAAGTAATCACTTACCCTCTTAAAACCTGATAAACCAATTAAGTTTTATTATAACTGTGTACAAGATATGTTATAATACTCTTTTATTATACCTGTCTATAAGATATATTATAATCGATAAGATATATTATAATACTCTTTTATTATACCTGTCTACAAGATATATTATAATCGATGAGAGGTCAAATATTTATTTGATTTTATATTATTTTATAAAATTATAAATTAAAGTTTAGAATTTATAAAATAATGAATTTTAATTATATTTAAAATAATTTATTTATTATTTTGTGATATAAAAACATTGATAGGACTATTATAAAATCCTATAAAAATAGTTATATCAATTCTTATAGATGATAAAATAATAAATATATAACTTTAAATATAATTAAAATTGATTATTTTATAAATTCTAAAATTTAATTTAAAAATTTAATTTATAATTTTAAAAAATAATATAAAATCAAATAGATTATAATATATTGGAAACAATAGATTAAAGAGTATGTTAAATCAGTTATATATATAAAACAAATTATTACATTATTTATATATATATATATATATATAGTAAATGGATATGCTAAATATTATAATGATGATGATGATGATGATGATGAATGTCATAAAAGAGTATGTTAATCAGCTATATATATATATATATATATATATATATATATATATATATATATATATATATATATTGTAATAACTATGATAAATATTATGATGATGATGATTAACGTCCATACGATCTAATTGGTCTATTAGACTTTAAGAGGGTAAGTAATTACTTGTAATTATTAGAATTTTGGTGATTACAAGATCTTTATTACATTTAAATTTTGCAATTTCATTAATTTTTATCTATATTTTAAATTAAAATAAAAAAATCTAAATTTTTAATTAAAAAATTAATTTTAATTAATATATAATAATAATTTTTTTTATAAGTAAGATTTTTATAAAAGTCTCTCAAAATCCAAGAGTATGCATAATTTCCATGGTTTCAAGCTATAAACACTGAGCTGCCCCGGGGGAAAACCAGCTCAGCCAGCCAAACCACTTCATAATTGAAGTCTTAAACTACTACTGATGCAAATAAAGTTCAGAATTATGTCCCCTAACGGGGGTCGTTACAACTGTGCAGAGTGTAGACCATAATAACCATAAACAAAACAAGGCCAAAAGGTTTTCATCCACAAAACAAAACAAAACCAAGCCAAAAGGTGGCCATGCACAAAACAAGGTGTCACACACGTCACCGGTATGGGTTGTAGTGTGGTCAGGCGGCCAAGAAGAAGGTTTTGAATGTCAAGTCCCCGGGGGGAGGGAGATCCTTCTCGAGTTGTGTCTCGTCCAATTGCATGGCGTCCTCCCGTGTGGTGACACATTCCTCTCCTTTTGTCCATCCTCCTTCTGGACCTCCGCTGACCAAGATGGAAGGCCCTCCTTGTCATGGTCTGGCTCGGTGTGGACCAAAGCTCCTTGTGGTGCCAACACTAGTGCCGAATTTTTCGCTGCATGGGCTGATGCTACTTGGGATGCCTCTGCTGGGAAGTGGGGATCACCCTGCATTGCACAGAGAAGTTGTAGGAGATGAGAGGATTTGTCGTCCAGGGTCTCTAGGCAGAACCAAAGGTCATCCATATCCCGCCGTAAGTTGAAAAATAGGGCATGCAACAATGCGAGGCATGATTTCCATTCGCAATCTGGGTTTGGGTTGGAGTCGATTCGAGAGTGGGGTTGTTGGCGTGAATTTTGACTAGCCTATAACGACTGTGAGGCTCGAGAGTTGGGAGGAACCAAAGGGCCTGGGAGCGAAGTAGAGGTCGGATTTACTGAAGCTCCCAAGTTATAATCTAGTGAGGTCGCTGAGCAGTCCATCCCCTCCATTCTGTTGGTCAGGGATGCAGAGAGGGGCGAGAGAGAAGCAAGAATTTGGGTCGACTGCGCCAAGGAGGATGACGAGGTGGCCGACGGGGAGGAGAATGAGAGGGAGGGCACAGGCAAGGGACGAGGGACCAAGTGGGGTCGGTTTGGGTGCCAGCACGACCCATGTTTAGACTTCCCTCAGAGCCGGAGCATCTCCGAGAAATAAAGGGATCGAAAGTGAGCTAGGAACGGACCAGGAAAAAGCAAAATCAGAGCAGGGAAATTCTTGGTAGGAGGTCGAGCACTGAGAAAGACAACCAGAAAGGAATGAACCATCCGAAGTTGTTGAAGCCATTCAAATAGGCCAGGGAGTTGGTGAAGTGCCATAAATAACCACACACGTAGGGTAAAGGCCGAGGGAAGGTGGAAGTCCTTTGAGAGGAAGGGAAGATAGAGCAGGCACACTGAGAGTAATGACGCACTGCTTTGAACGAGATGAACTTAAAGGTATGGGGTAGGTGGGAGGGAGTGGCACGTGGTCATCACGTGGGCGACGCCACGGATGATCTCTCCTAATTGCTCCTCTCGACACATGTGGTCCACTGACACCCCATCCGAAAAAATTAATATATAATAATATTAATATTATTTAAAAACAATAAAACAACAAATTTTCAACAACAATGGTTAATCAATTATATAAATTCAATTATAAATCATCACATTCTAATCAATAAAGTATTGAGTTTTTTCAATCAACTTTAGATAAACCATATACTATACTTATACCCTCATTGTAAATTGTTTATTTTTTATTACGGAAATCCTTTGTATTGGAGTTACCACGGAAATCCTTTTTATTGATGTGAAATTTAAATTAAATGGATTATGCTATGTGGACAATAGAGAAATTATAAATAGACTGCTTCGTAACTCCTCCAGATTCATAGACCACTAAAAATAACACAAACTGGTATATATTTTTAATTAAATAATATAGTTATATTTTTATTTTATTTAAAATCTATAATTTTAATTAAATAATTCATTTATATATTTATTTTATTTAAAATATATATTTTTAATTAAATAATAGAGTTATATTTTTATTTTATTAAAAAAATATAGTTTTAATTAAATAATATAGTTATATTTTTATTTTATTAAAAATATATATTTTTAATTAGATAATAGAATTTTATTTTTATTTTATTTAAAATATTTCATTGAAAGATAGAACATATAATTGCATTCAAAGATACATTATGATCTCACTAATTTTACAATAACCACTTACCAACAACCCATATTAACCCCTAATATAACATGAAATCTATATAAGCTCTAACCCTTATGAACATGAATACATAACCCCTAACATCTATAAATTGACTTTAACCCTTAACTACTAACATTTATACCTTGACTTTAATCGTTAAGTGCTAACACTTATAATCCCCAACACTGAATACACATATAACTTGTGACCCTTAACCTCTATAATCTCTTATTCCATAACATTGTAACCCATAACCACTACAATCCCTCACACCTAACCCCCAATACATTTAACTTTTATCACTCCCAAACCACTATGACCCAAGCAATACATATTACCTTATGTCTATAACTCCTAACCCTTATCATCCCTTAAAACATATTTCCTCTATAACCTTTAATCCCTATGAACCATGTATAAACCCTAAGACCCATAACCAAATTAGTTGTTATAACATGCAATGTAAATAATCCATAACACCTATAATTGTTAATCCATTTATCCCTTAGTCCATATAACACCTAACTCCTTTAATCCATTGAACCCATGACCTCTATAACATCTAATACTTAAACTCTAAATTTTATATCCTTTAACCATATAATCACTAACTCTTAGAACCACTATCGTACATATCCTCTAATAGAATATCTACCCCTTTAACATATAAACCCTAGACATCTATAACACATGTAACATTTACCCCTTTACCATGTCAACCATTAACATCAATAATCCTTTACCCCTTAACATTATAAACTTAATCACTATAATGAGTCATAACATTATAAATCTAACCACTATAATCACTAAAATCTAACTCATAGAACCCATGTAACATCTATTCTCTAAACCATATAACCCTTAATAGCCTCTAACACTTATAACATCTATCAACCCACAAAACTTATAACCTCTAATATAAACCATATATACACTTATAATCCCTAACGTATGACTTATAAATGTTATCACTAATTATCCCTAACCCTTATAACCATAACCAATATCCATCATAACCCTTAACAAATATGACTCCTATCACCTCTCATCTTCAATCCTTACTTCCCCTAACCCATTTATCCCTATAATCAATATTATCCATAACACATGTACCCCTAATATAAACCATATAACCCCTAATCTCTAATTGTGATAACACATATCACTTATAATCCCTATTATAACCATTAGATCATAAAACATGTTATCCCTATAATTTGTAACATCTACAACCTCTATAACCTAACTACAATAACCCCTTATTCCTAACCTATGTAGCCACTTTACTCCTATAACACATCACTTGAAATCCATATGATATATTAACCTTAACACATGAAAATCCATAGCTCTAATCCTTAAACCTTATTACCCCCAGTACCTAATGCTTATAACTATAATCAATATCCCTCATAAGCCTTTATCCTTAAATCCTATTATTCTCAATAGCTAACCCTTGTAATAATAACAACTATAACTCATAACCTTTTATGGAACTGATAACCCCTAAGCCATATAACCCCTATCCCCTATAGTCACTTACCACTAACCCATATTAACCCCTAATATATCCTTAAATCTATATAATCTCTAGCTCTTAGGACCATGAATCCATAACCCCCAAACCTGTAAATTTCACCATTAATTACTAACACTTATAACTTAACTTTAACCCTTAAATACTAACACTTATAACCCTTAAAACCTAATACACATATAACCTTCACCCATATAATATATGACCTATAACCTCTATAATAATTTATTCCATAACACTATAACCCATAACTAGTATAATCCTTCATACCTAGCCCCCAATCCATTTAACTTTTATCACGCCCAAACCACGTGATGCCTAATATAAGCAATAAATATTACCTTAATGTATATAAGTCCTGACCATTATCATGCCTTTAACCATATGGCATCTGTAACATTTAATCCATATAAACCCTAAGACCCATAACCATTAACTCTTATAACCCCCAATCTATATAATCCATAACACCTATAATTTCCAACCTTTGTATCCCTTAGTCCATATAACACCTAACTCCCATTTAACCCATGAACTATATAACATATAATACCTAAACTCTAAATTCTATAGCCTTTAACCATATAATCACTAACTCTTAGAAACATTATCATACATAAACTCTTGATATCTATAACACATGTAACATTTAACCCTTTAACAGGTAAACCATTAACATTGATAATCCCTTACCCCTTAACATTATAAACTTAATCACTATAATCACTAATAAAATTATAACATTAACCACTATAATCACTAAAACCTAACTCATGGAGCCCATGCAAACCCTAATCTATAAACCTTATAACCTTTCATAACCTTTAACACTTATAACATCTATCAACTTGTAACACTTATAACCTCTATTATAACCCATATATACACTAATAATCCCTAATGTATAACTTAGAAATTTCCTCACTACATATACCTAACCCTTATAACAATAAACAATATCCATCATAACCCTTTATGTAGTCGCTAACGCCTAGGCATGACCCATTACCACTAAACTATATTAAACCCTAATATAACATTAGATTCCTATAAACTCTAACCCTTGTGACATGAATCCATTAACTACAACACATGCAACTTCCTACTTGAACTCTCAATCACTAACACATATAACCTATAACTCGTAATACATAACCTTCACCCAATTAACATATGACCTTTAACTTCTATAATCCCATATTCCATGACACTATAACCCATAGCAGCTATAACCCCTCACAATTAATTTTTAATTTGTAATCCATTTAACTCTTATCACCCCCAACAAAATAACCCTTTGTAATCCAAATAACTCCTATCAACTCCTAATACTTATAACACCTAATATGTATAACCCCTAAAACCTACTTCCCTTAACACATATGACTCCTAATGACTAGAATGTCTAATTTTTATTCCCCCTAACCCATTTAACCCTCATCACTAATTATCATAACACATATCAACTATAACCCCTAATATAGCCACTACCTTGTACAACTTGTAAACTATATAATGTCAAACCCAAAACACTCGATAACCTAACCATAATAACCCCTTATTTATAACCTTGAACTTCTATCATTCTGAATCTATATAATATATTATCATTAATACATATAAGATATTACCCTAAATACATATAAATATATAAATCTAATCTTTAAGCCTTAATAATTCCAATGCCTAACCTTATAACTATAACCATTATTCCTCATAACCTTTTATCCTTAAACATTATTAGTCCCAACACCTAACCTTTATAGTCATAACCACTATCCTTCATAACCATTTTATGTAACTACTAACACCTAAGTGATATAAACCCTATTAAATATATTCAGATACCACTAACCCATTTTTATCCCTAATATATCCTTAAATCCCTATAAAATTTAATGCTCATGACCATGAATCTTTAACCCCTAACACTTATAACTTCTCACATTAACCCTCAAAATTGCTAACACTTAAAAACACTTAATATGTATGTAATATTCCCCTATTTGACATATGGCCCTTAACCTTTATAATCCCCTTTTCCATAAAATTACAAACCATAAGCCCTATAATGCCTCACACCTAACCCGTAATCTCTAATCCATTTAACTTTTATTACCCCCAACACTTATCATCCCTAAATCTTAACTCATTTAACACATATAACCTACTTACTCTTATAACACATATTTTTTAAATTCCATAAGCTATCACCTATAACCAATAATACATGAACCTATAAAATCTAAACCATGTAATCATTATAACCCTTAAACCTTATTACCTCTAATATTTATCCCTTCCAATCCATGCATTTKACTCTTATAACCATAATCCTTCGAAATCATAACCCTTAACACTTACAACCCTAACCCTTAAGCCACAACCCCTAACCCCTATAACATCTACAKATATAACCCCCCACCCTTATAATCTTGAATTCATACAACTCCTCACATATATAACTTATTACCMTAGCCACTCAACCATATAAACAATTACATCCATATCATCTAATTTTTAACAACCATAACCCTATATKTCCCAATACTTATACTCTCTATGTCTTTTAACTAATAACATCCCTAACCATAACCCATGTAACCCATAMAAATTTAACATATACTATTTATAATCCTCATAACCCATAACATCTCACCTTTATCATTAATTTCAACATTTTTTATAACCCCTTCCTCCCAACCTATAACCTCTATATCCTAAAACCCCTAACACATATAACCCCTAATACTTATTCCTTATATCCCTTAAATACTACTATGTATAATAATTAACCCTTAAAACTTATATCCCTAATCCATAATTAGCATATATAACCTCTTTCTCTAAATTAACTTTGAACTATTATAATACATAACACTTATAATTTATATCTCCTCTATATTTTATATATTTGAATATAACTCTTATCCCCTACAACCCTTAACCCCTAGAATGATTATCACCCTTACGTACACAACCCTTAAACACTATAAGAAATATTACGAGTAACACTTAACTCTTACCACCTATAACTACTATCCCCTATAACCCCCAACACATAACTCATATAACTTCTATAACCCATAATCCATTTAACTCTAAATTTATATAACCCTTAATTCTTGTAAACTCTAATCAATCTAACCTATATATTCCTTAACTCTTAAAACCCATTGCAACTTAACCCTATCCAATATAAACCTTATATTCTCTAAATCCTATAACATATATAACCCTTATACCCTTAATCCATGGTACCTAAATTCATTAACCCCGAACCCTTATAACACCTAAACATTGCAAACCCTAATCCATATAACCCCTAACTACTAGCTTATAACCCTTAATCTTGTAACTTCTCACGCTTAAACCCTAACACTAATAACCTCTTACACCTAATCCTTTGTGCCAATAACCCCTAAAACCTATAAATATTAACCCATGTAATTCTTAAACCTATAGACATTAACTCATAATATTATTATTCCTTAAATATATAATCACCAACCCCTAACCTCTATAACATCTATAGCTCTTATTGGTTATGAACACTAACCACAAAACCATATAACTCCTCTCACCCCTAACCTTTAACATAATATCTAACTTAAATAACCTTATAACCTATAGGTCATCATTTTTAAATCTGTAAATGTTAGAACCACTAACCCTATAGCCCCTAATATTCAACCAAAAACACATATGATTCATAATCTCTAAGCCCAATAACCCTTAAATTCTAACTCTTATAACACCTAACTCCAAATCCCTATAACTTCTGACTCACAAATGAAAATAAGTATCTATATTATTAATCCATATAGCATGTAACTACTAACCCTTAAACACCATTACCACTAACCATCACAATATCTATAATGTATATAATCCATTTCATCCTATAGTGTATCACCCTTAAAATATTGTGAAGTTAAAAATTCTAAACTCTAAATCTAATGATCCTATAACACCTAAACCTTATACTTTCCTCTATAACTTTACATACTTAACCCTTATAACATATAACCAATAAACCTTGTAATCTACAATATAACTCTAAAACCTTATAACCCTTAACCCATAACACCTATAACCCTTATAGTATGTAATACTTATAACCCTTAAATCCCTTAAAACTTACCCCTACAACCTCTAATCACTACTACCCTAACCTTATATCCTAAATTTTTATAATCACTAACTATTATAACCCTAATCTTATAACTTCTAATTTTAAACCCTATAACCCCTTACCCCTATATATATATTGACTCCTAACTATTATAGCCCTTATCAACCCTAACTCATGCCTTTTGTAATCCATTATGTAGAAACTAACTGATATAATCCCTTACCCTTTTAACCATTATCACTCTTAACCTCCTTGACCCTATAACTATAACTAATGTAACCCCTCACCTTTATAATCCCTATAAGTTTAAACAATACAACCCTTATAATAATTACCCTTTAACATTTATAATCATTATATCCCATAATCCCTATAAATTTGTAATCCTAAATCCTATAACCTCTATAAATTTGTAATCCTAAATCCTATAAACTCTATAAACCTTAACCCTTATAACTACATAAATGACAAACCTTATAACCATTGCCCCCCAACATATATGAGCCTATCACATAATATTGATGAACACTTTCATGTAGCTCATATAACCCCACACCCTTAACACCCTTCATATAAGAATTAAGTCATATATCCCATGAATTTCATAAACCATGCATTAGATCATATATTCTTTAATGAAAATCTATTTAACAATACTAACCCTTAATCCCTGTAAAAATTATATTTGCAAATTGTTGTAAAAATTATCACTCTTGACCCTATATAACCTATAATTTAACCCATATCCCCTACAACGTATAACCTCTATTAGTATCACCCCTAACCTGATAACTCCTAACTATTATAACCATGATCATCCCAAACCCCTAAATGCCTAACATGCTTAACTCATAACCATTATAAATGATAGAAACTAACCTTTAAAACTCGTATAAGTCCTATAACATGTAGCGCCTTTTACTCCAAATCTCTATAAGAGAATAAATTTTAACTTCTATACCATTTATAATTTCCAATCATTATAAAACCCATACCTTCTAACCTCTATAATAGATATTATCCTTATTACCCCAAACCTCGATAACCCCTATCACTAATAACCCTTAACCATGGGAACCGTTAACACCTATAACACCTAAACTGTGTAACCCCTAGTCTTCATCTCGTAACTTATATAACCTATAATCCTTATAAAAGTTAACCAGTACCATTTATAACCCTTAAATATTAACCCCTATAATTCTAATCACCTCATTTATCACCTTAATTCTCATATAATCACTACCACATTCAATTATCTCTATATCCCAATGTAATCAATATATACCTTATAACCTATAACCATTAACGCAAAATCCTAATAAAATTTTATTACCAACCCCTATAATATGTAATAATTGGCACTTAACCCATATAATCAATAACACTTAACCTACATAATTGTTAATCCTTAACTCCTAACTCCTAACCCTTATAGATTAATATTTGAAGTTAGACTTTATAATAAAATATAAGATATATCCCCCAACATATAAATAAATGAGAGGCATAGATGGGGCTCTGCGGTTCTGTGGTTCTGAGGGCCTGTGGCCCGCACCCTACGACACAAGCTACCCTCTTACCTGACAACAGATCCTTTTACCCTGTGGTCACAAGAACCTTCTGACAAGACCGCAGGCATGATCCCACCTTTCTAGGATAAACCCTCTCATAAAAATCGATGACTCTTTCACTTTGCCTCATCCACCTATGTTGCCACCTGAGGTGCCCTGAGCAGATTGTGAATAGTATAGGAGAGAAGAAGTGGTTGACCTGTCTTTAGGTAAGGGAGATCCAATGGACACATACGACGACAAAGTCGATTACTCACAAGATCAAGGAACATTTCTCCCCTGGATGGGGACAGATGGAAACCCACCAACTTTTTCTCGGCTACAACTATCCACATCGACACCACCGGGATCCCTACCGCTTTCTTCACCTCCTACGATCCCCCAAAGCGACTTCTTCTCGCATCTCTCCAGGGTAATATGATTTTTCCTTCTACAAGTCTCAGGTTCCTTCTCCTAGCTTGGATGAGATCATTGGGACAAAATCCTCTCGACACCCCTTTCCTCATGCTTCGAAAACACTTTGTACCTCAGTAGTGCACTTCTCCCTCAAGCTTTCGAAGAACCCCTCTCTCCAACACATTGCAACTTCTTCCCTTCTCCATACCCAACGACAGTATCCTGGACCTTCTTGGATCCCATGGTAAACCCGACTTCCATTCAAGGGTTGGGGGAACTTGGGGTACACCCCGACTCACTACAAGAAGCGCTCTTCGAAAATCATAATGAAAGGGTCGTACAAGCTCTGGAACTTAGCCATGATTTCTCCACAGAGTGTTACTTTCAATCTGAGTGCCAAACCTTCTCACTAGTTCATGCACCTCCAGATTCGAAGCAAGGGATTGTCACAGAAAATATTCATCCCTTCAACCTCAATGGCTAGGACCTCAACCAAAGTGGGGCACCGGGTTCTCGTCCTCCCTATGACTCGAACCTAGATACCCAAGGTGCCTTAGGAAAAAGAAGGAGGAAGAAAAACAAATGTCTAGGTTCATCCAAGGTAGATCCAAACTTCATCCTCACCTCCATTATCTCCCTAAAACACCTTTTCACCTCTACCTCCCTCCCATCACCTCCGTTAGATGAAGATTCCTCGCGACTAGCTTCTCCTCCAACCTCGCCAAATTCTTGGTCTTGAAAGAAACCTTCCTCTGACGGCTCTAAGGACTCCATCATATGGTTCCACCTCTGCAAAAGATCAATAATTATCACTAACTTGGACCCCATAGGTCTTGGCCCTACTCCATAACCTTTGAAAATGAAAAAAGGTTGAGGCAGGCCTTCACACATATCCATAGCACAATATCGTGCACTAATGGACACGGCTTCAGGCCGACAAAAATCTCTCCTCAAGGCTCTCAGAGAAACAAAATCCCCTTCTGGGGTTCCCCCATGAATCTCCTCTCTTTCAATTGCAGGGGTTTAGCGAGCCCCAAAAAACAATCCACTCTAAAAAGGTTGGTAACTTTTCACCAACCAGAGGTTGTTCTCTTCCGAGAAACTCTAGTAGATGAATGCACAGCCACAAAATTTCTCTCTACACTCTTCCCAGGATAGGCTTTCCCGGGGCTAGATGCCTGTGGTAGATCGAGAGGCCTAGCCATCGATTGGTGCTCTAGAAATATAAATCCCTTAAACTCTTTGTATTCTGACACATTTTCGGGGCTTGAGGTACAAGTAGAAGGTTTGGGGATGACTCTCAAGATACTAAATGTGTATGGGCCACACACAGAAATGATTATTTTCTGGAACTCCCTATTTAGCAAAGAACTCTTGAAGTTGAAAAGTCTAATTATCGGCAATGACCTCAACTTCTCCCTAGGTGAAGCAGAAAGTTGGGGCCCCTCGGCACACCCATATCCCCAAACAATGTTTTTTAGCCACCTTTTGGCTTCAAATTTCTTCATTGATTTCGCATCAGTCAAATTGCTCCCCACCTCGAGAAAATTAAGAGTTGGGGAAGCACAAGTCGAAAAAAGATTAGATCGGTTTATGATCACGGAATCAATGTTGATGCTTCCCTTCCAATTTCGTCAATGGATAGGAAGCAAAGGATACTAAAATCACTCCCACATATTTTTTACCTTTGAAGGGGGAAAAAAAAATCTGGCCACACCTTTCAAATTCAACTCCAACTGGCTAAAAGAAGAAAGATTCCAAAACTGGTAAAATCAAATTGGACCCCCCTTCAGGATTCGAGGGGAACATCGGCAGCCATACAATTCATGGACAATTTAAAAAAAATCAAGAAATTGCTCATTCCCTGGGAAAAAACAAAACAAAAAGAAGATGAGAAAGAACTCAAAAGCATTGAGGACCAACTAGAGGCAATCTACCAATATTTTGAGTCTTTGTTCTTCTTGGAAGCCTCACGCAAAATTCTTAGAAACTTAGAGGCAAAGCGAAGGAAACTATTGGCATATCAAGAAGCAACCTGGAGACTTAAGAGTAGGGTAATATGGCTAGAAAATGGGGATGAGAACACAAAATTGTTTCATTCCTTTGCCAAAGGTCGAAAAGAGGCCAATACAATTTGGATCTTAAAGGATCCAGAAGACAGACCAATTACTTCCTTCGAAGGACTAGAAACTATGGGAAAAAGACACTTCCATACTTTATTCAAAGAAATTATAGAAGGACCAACATATCCGACATCATCAAATTGTCCCTTTACTTCCCCAGCTTCATCGATGAGAAAGAAAAACTAGAACTATATGCAGAAGTCACTGAAGCCAAACTCAAAGACACCCTGCAAAGATTTCAAAAAGATAAAATCCCTGGTCCAGACGACTGGTCAATTGAATTCTATTTGGGATTCTTCGATATGATTGGAGGCGATATTCACAAAGTCATAGAGGAATCCATATTAAATGGAAGAATTCACATCCCTCTTAAAACCACCTCCATAGCTCTAATCCCCAAGGTGAACGATCCTCTCTCCTTTGATGATTTCAAACCCATCTCACTCTACAATTTCATATACAAAATCATTGAAAAGGTAATAGCCCGGAGGCTAAAGCCACTACTCTCTTCGTCCATCTTGAAAGAACAGTTTGGGTTCCTCGAAGGTCAAGAAATCCACGAAGCAATTGTGGTCTCTCAGAAAGGCCTTCATAGTATGAGAACTACAAAAGCCAAGGGCACTATTTTAAAGATTGATCTCTCTAAGCCCTTCGATAGGGTAAGTTGGTCCTACATCAGGCTCCTTCTCACCCATCTCGGATTCGAGGTCCCTTTCATCAAATGGATAATGGTCTGCATATCCTTGGTCTCCTTTTCGGTTCTCATAAATGGAGCAGCTCCACCTTTCTTCACCTCCGAAAAAGGATTGTGCCAAGGATGCCCCCTCTCCCCTCTACTCTTTCTGCTAGTGGTTGAGGTACTAAGAAAGGCTATAGAAAATGTAGTAAGATCGAGGTATTTTCATGGAATTCATATAACCACAAGACTAAGAATCACACATTTACTTTTTGTGGACGACATCCTCATCTTCTACAGTGGTTGAAAGAATTATGTTGAAGTTATTGCAAATATACTCTCCCTCTTTCGCTCAGAAACTGGTATGCAAATAAATATACAAAAATCTACAATTTCCTTCTCTGAAATGGAAAGAGAGGATGAATAAATCTATCGAAGGATCTTTCCTTGTACTTTTCAAGATTTCTCAGAAGCCCTAAAATATCTTGGTTTTCACGTAAACCAAATATCTACCTCAAAAAGGACTGGAAATGGATGATCTCCAAACTGGAGAAATGACTATCTAGATGGAGTTTCAGGTGTCTCTCAAGGGCAGGAAGACTCACCCTAACCAAATTAGTTCTAGAGGCCATCATGGTCTATTGGATGTCATTGTCCTGGATACTGAAAGGAACACTGGAAAATATTAGAAAAGTCTACTCTCGCTTCATTTGGTCAGATATTGGGGACAAGATCACATAGCCTTGGAAAACGTGGGATCGCCTAGCCCGACCAAAAGCTCTGGGAGGATGGGGGATTAAAAAAATATTTTTGTTCTCCATGGATTTGGAAGCAAAAACAAGGTGGCGCCTCATCTCCAACAACAACCTTTGGTCCCTAGTTATCACCCAAAAATGCATAGCCCTAGAGACAGTGGAAGACTAGATCAGATCCACAAACAAGGTTCCATCTTCTAGAAATATCTTATTTCCTCTTTTCCAGTAATTGGAGAAGGTCTAGCTTGGAGATTTGGTAGATGAAATCACCTCCACATTGGAGATGACAGTAAACTTTTATTTGTTTGATCCAATTATTAATCTTATATGCATTAACTTCTCCATTAAACATGGGAAAATTAAATTTCACATCTAGTTTCAACAATGGATTTTTAGAAGTACTTGGATGAAAAATACAAGGATGAGAATGATGAGAATGGTGGGAATCAAAGGAAGAGGAAGAATAGCTTGAACTTGAATATGGTGATGGAGGCTCGGGAGGATCTCCTCCACTCCCATGGTTCAAGAAAGCATTATACTCTTCTTTATCTTTCTTCTACTTCTTTATCTTTATTTTCTTTCATCGAGTTGCACGTCCACTCTATCGGTTGAAATTATTTATTTTTTCTTCACCTTCTTTGAGCTTGGCCCTGGTAAGAATTCAAACTCACAATTTAATTAAAAGAAGATTGATCTAATACTAACATGATCTGGTATCTTTCCATCAATGACATTACACAAATTGTATTAAGAGTACAAATCAAAGCTTGTGTACAACATTAATTAAATAAGGAATAAATATGGAGAAAAGAAGAGAAATGAGACAATAACACAATATCTTGATAACTAAGCTCGTCCAACATGGACTACATCTCTAGGAACTGCTTCAAAGTGGAGAGGTTTTATTTTATTCGCAGCAAAAAAATTGTCATAAATACATAATTATAACTCAAGTCTGAAATTGACCTTTTGATATGTTTCCCAGATGCAAAAATGGACATCACCGGTGGACTCGTGGTGAGAAAATGTGTAGAAATGACTGTCAAATCATGAAATTATGACACTGCTCATCCTAGGACCTCCTGATCTTTTCAGCTCAGTTTACATGCCACCTACCTGCTACGTGGCTTGAAAATATTAGCTTTAAAGTATTGGTTTCACATGATTCATTGATATGAAGAAACCACCCATGAGGCCATGCAATACCACCGGCGGTATTTCAGAAAACCATGCATAATGAGCATGAGTTGGTGTTGACACAGAGATGTGGTGGACATATCATGAACAACCATATTTCCACCTAGGAATGATATGGCCTAATATCCTATGAAGGCTCATTGCATAGTCAAATGGAGTGAGGAAAAAAAATTATGAGGTTATTGATGACAAGGGTTTACATGGACCAATCATAAAAGGAGAGGACCTATCAACCATACCACCAGGGCATCCACCTGGACCAATGAAAGACTACCACGTGTCCATCATACATTGATGATGTCATACATGAATTCATCCAAATTTTCACGTGAATTTTAAAATCATGAAAAGCATCCAATATCAAAATACCATGTGTCCACTAGATCATGCAAAAATGAATTAAAACATGATTTTTACATATTTTTCCATGTGATAAATACAGTGGAAATATCAAGAGAATCTTGTAGCACAATTGATTAGTCTCATTTGAGTTAAATATATGATAATTATTTCCATTTTATATATGTATTCCAAGGGATTAAACAATTGGCCCTCTCTCGTGCACCTCCAGATATGATCTCAGGGACCAGGCTCAGATCTGATTAATCATCACCTCTGTCATATTCAATTCTTACCAACATAGTGCAATTCTATAAGAATGGGTCCTCGACATGATTCAATCATCAATGAGCATCTTTTTTGTATTTGGATACTTATTCTTAAGTTTTGTTTTGATGGATGGTAATCCACCTATAGGGGATTCTTCCCCTAATAAATATTGTAGACCATCCTGGCTCCATATGTGTTCAAGTTTCTTCCTATTCTCTCAAAGGGGAGGAAGGACCCATCTTATTTACACCGGTTCAGAAATAACAACAATGAGATTTACACTGGTACGAATCCTATATTCTACCATAAGGTGCAGCTAGGTTTTTTGGAGAACATCTAGCCGAGACAAATGACAGAGGACTCAAACGTCGAATCAATTTTTTCCATGCAGTTAGGTAATTGGGGCTGAGAACAAATGGCTAATTTTACCTCCATCTGACAATAAGCCTCAATTTTGTAGAGTCAAAAGGTTCCTAGCTCAGTAGCTCTATCCCAAGATTCCATTCGCATGGAAGGATCTAAGATGAGTCAGCTTTGCGAGTAAAATTACTTCAATCAAAGGACCTTTTACCAGAATAAAAGTGATTTTTTCACTTTAGTTGGAACTTCTACTAGAAAGATAAATAAATTTATTAGCTAAAGAAGCAATATCAAGAATAAAGAAGGTATTATCAAGAATAAAGAAGGTGGTTTCAAGAATAAAAAAGGTGGTTTCAAGAATCAAGAAGTGTTTTTCTTACAAGTAGGAGTTATAAATAAGCTATAAGGATCATTCCCTCATTCTTAGCATACAGATAGAGGAAGAGTTTTTGAACCTGAAAGTCAAGATATTAGACCAACTCCAGCAAAAATATAGATTACGAGATGACAACCATAGATGCAGATAAGGATTCAATAATGTTTTTTTGTATTAGGATGTAAACCCCCCATCTCTTTTATTCTCCATTTTAATTGAGCTATCTTCCATATCTGTAATGTAATTAGATTATTAATAAAATATTCACCAACAATTTTTGGCCCACATATGTTGTGAATATGTATGTATTTCATTCAATGATATTTATTTCATGTATTTTGACAAATTTGGATTCATACATTGTTCAGATTATTCATATGGATACATAGTGTATTTTGTATGAATGTATTGGAGAAACTCATTTTTGAAATGTATATGATTTACATTTCAATGAATAATTGTGATAACTAATGAATTATTTAATGCTTAGTATGTTATTCTCCATTTAAAATACTGAAATTTATTATCTCTGGAGGATACCTTTTCTACACTCATCTCTTTCCACATAGTCATTCTTTCTTTATTTCTTAATTCCAGTGTAGTAGAACATAAATTTTCCCTATTAGTCATAGGAAATCCCAATCTTCTCATCTATAATGTTACTGAGCTGTGAGGAGAGAAGAATTATGCATATCACCCTTGATAAAGCAAGGTTACCTTAAAAATAATTCTTGAGTTTGGGTTTCAATGATTCTTTTGATCATTCCTCTGACAACTAGGAACATATCAAGGAATAAGTTCCTTAAATGGCACCATTTACAGGGATAAAATTTTGAAGTTATCTTCCCTGGGGAACTGACAAAGATTAGCATTGGTTCTTGAAGGTGAACAAGACTCAGAAACTTGGTTGTTGATAATTCACCTAGAAACTCCACATTGGAAAATTCACTGGTAAATATGGAATCATCAAGAAGACATACTAGAGAAAATACATATCCTGAGTACATATCAGAGTTCTCTGATCTAGAAATATTGATCTCCTGGAGAAATATTCATGAAAGATGTGAGACTGGAGGTAACCCTAATCTTGTAAATTTCCCTTTTATCAGTTTTCAATTAAATAGTGTTGATAATATATCTCAAACACCTGTAGATGCATATTCAGGTAATCAACTATCCAATCAACCTTTAATCGACCTCCATAATTATCCTCTTACATTTTCCCATTCATCTAGTAACTCGTATATACCTTCCTTGAAGAATCCAAGACCACCCTTGTCTTCTAAAGCCAATAATATAATTCTAAAACACTTAATGGTGGGTCAAGGAGGGGGAAACATAAACCTACCACCTCCTCGACCACCTATCAATCCATGGGTAGCGGCTAGATATGGAACTCTACATATTCCTATAAATCCTCATGATCTTCCAGACAATTACCTGAAAATCTTACCAAAATATGATGGTGAAAAATAAATAATAGTTGTATAACATATGGCATATTTTCAATATTTTACAGATAATCTATTTATAGAGCATGATGAAGTTTTCATGAGGTTATTTGTCTAGACCCTAGAAGTATATGTTAGAAAGTGGTTCAGAGGGTTACCTCACACCTCTATTAACTCTTGGGGGATTTAGATATTGTATTCATGAGCCAATGGGGTGAAAATATGGATCACTTATACTATCTCATAGATTTTGGGTCATTAAGAAAGAATCTTGCTAAGACCATAGTTGACTTCAATAAGAGGTTCAATAAACTCTATATTAATATCTCAATGGAAATTAAACCCTCTTAAGCTACTGGGAAGGTAACCTATGCATGATATTTCAAAGAAGATTTTTCCATTATGCTTAGGGAGAGAATATCTAACACCATGTTAATCATGAAAGACGATTCCATCAACATTGAGGAAAACATGACAACTTCTAGTGAAATAAAGGATAAACTCGATCCAAATCATAAAGAAAATAATGAGAATAAATATGAAGTTGGAGCCTCTAGTGTTCGGAAAGAAACTCAAGAAGCTAAGTTAGAGGAAACGTATAGGCTCATCATAAATTTGTCCAATAAGCTATCCAAACTTGACACTGAGGGAAGTCTTCCAAATAAACCTCAAAATGAAGAAGGCCATAGGAATCCTAAACAATTTAGGAGACCTTTTAACCCTCAGATCTTCAAAAGAGATAGGAGAAATGAGGAACATCCCCTTATACCTCCTATGAAAAATAACAATGAAAACAATGTGGTTGATGACCTTGGGGACAAAGAAGTCACAAATTTCCAAGAAGAGTTTCATTTGATTCAAGATGACCATCAAGTTATACATTTAAATAAACATGATTATGAGAGATATCTAAATACTAAACATGATTATACTCAATATTATTATGATTACACCAATATTTGTTGTGTGTACTTACTGAAAGAAAAATCAAAAGATTTTAAAATTTTTAAAAAATTTCATGTATGGATTCAAAATGAAGCTCAGTCTCTTGTTTTCTCTCTTTGAAATGATTGTGGAAGATAATATAAATATAATTAATTTTTAATCTACCTTATCCAACATGGAATCAAACACCAAACCATAGTTCCATACAATCCCTAACAAAATGGTGTAGCTAAAAGAATGAACAAGACTCTCCTAGATATGGCTCATTCCATGATGTTTTTCAAGAATGTGAAATTGATGATTTGGGATGATATAGTTCTGTGTGCAGTCTATGTGAAAAACATGTGTCCATCTCATGCTCTTGAAAAAAAGACTCAATATTATGAAATGTGGTATGAACCATTCCTTCAGTGAGGCATATCATGGTCTTCGGTTCCACTTGATATGCCTTAATTATTAAGGAGAAAAGAAACAGTATTGATGCAAGGAGTTGGAAGTGCATATTTATGGGGTACTCTAATTCCACCAAGGGATATCGTTTTTACGATTAGGTAACCAATAAATTTTTTCCTTCTAATGATGTAATCTTTCTTGAATCCACCAAGAATGCCAAAATTATTGAGAGGCACCTAAAACATGTACACAAATTCACTCTTGTAAATACATATCATGAATTTGGTGATGAAATTCCACATATTGAAGGGGAGATCCCTATCTTGCATCAATAATTGGAATCTCCTTTTGAAGAACCATCTCCCCATCATGAAGAAGTTCTATCTAGCTCATCATAACCTAAAGTTCATTTCGATGATTTGATTGAGAGGATTGAAAACTTTATTCTTGATGATAATTCAACACCATCTCAATTAACTAAGGAACTATTGATGGGCGTAAGTGACACGCAGTCAACTAGAAGGTCAAATCCAGATCGGGGTTGTCTAAATAACCCAAGCCGTTTGGAGTGAGATGACCTGACGGGTTTAACGGCTCCGTTGGCTAACTAACATCCTAAAATGATAAAAAGAAATAAAACTAATCTAAAAGAAACTACGATACCATGTAGATGAATTTAAATTATTTACAAGTTTAAAACAAAAACATGAGCATGTGATTATGAAAAGGGTATTTACAATTTGCAAGTTTTGGCGGATGTCTTGCGAAAACAATTTTTGTAATTGTTTATGGAGTAGATAAAGAAAGAACATGCATTTTATATTTTCTATTTAATAATTTAAAATCTAAGAATTCACACATACTAATAAGACATAATTTGAAACAAGAACAGGATAATAGTCAAAGCCAATTTAAATTGTTCTTATTTCATTAATAAATAAACTAATAACAGAAATAAAATACGAGTAAAACTAACCTGAGATTAATAAACTACATAGTTTATGTCTATGCACAATTCAAACTCCTTGCTATCTTGCCTGTGAGAAAAACCTGTAATAAGCTTGTGCTAAAATTCCCAAAGTAAACTCAAAGGTATTTTTCAGAGAAAAGATATAAGAACAGAGCAATAAACATATAGATCATGTGATCATGTAATGACAAACACTTATAGTAAGATAAATTTAATATAAAGTACTCATGTAATACATCACTTAACATCAAGAATAAATCAATGATATTTAAATGAAATAATGATCACAGATGTAATACATGGACAACAAATTACAGACATAATTTAAATTACTGAATAAAATGAAATATCATATGCTAATAAGACTAAAGTTGTATAACATATTAACATTCCATAATATAAAAGGAAAAATGTAATGGGAAATCTCCACGCTGGTCTAAAGCCAAAGAGTGAAAATCTCTTCCATATAGTCTTGAAAGTTACATGTCCATAATGCATCCAAATCAAAAGATGTCCTTACTACTAAGAGTAAACAATATTTAAACTAGTTTAGGATTCAAAAGCTCATATCACACAGGATAGAGTTGAATCCACAAAAATTGGATAATATTACAAAAATAATGAAAATAGTAACCACTCATGGTTGAGTTGGTTTGTTCAAAAGTAAACCAAATTTTTATAAAACATAAAAATGGAGAAACTACTGCACATTTGACCGTATCATTGAAAGTTTTTTCTCCAAGCAATCAACAACACAATCTTCCATTTCCTGAGAATAACAAAACCGATTTGATATATTATAAAAAGAAACAATTAGTAATTATTATTCAAAAGAGACTGGCTACATAATCATAGATTTTGTAGCTAGTCTTATTTTTGGAAAATGAAATCAAAATTCAAATCTACCTATTTCGACTTTCATAACAGAATCGAATAAAATCAAAACAAAATAATTTTTCCATTAAAAATAAGCCAAAGAGGGATCTAAAAGTTCGTATTTCATAATTTCTTTGAAACTGGTCGCGTTCTTAATTATTATATTTCCATCCCTCTTGATTCATTTATTCTCCTTCTCCGTATATGCCTTGAGATTAAGGTTCTCTTGTTTCAACAGAGCGTTCTGAGAAGTCAAGGTTTTAATTTGGGCCTCTAAGAGAAAAACTTATGTGTAGTAACGCTCTACCCAGTCAAGGAATCTATCACAGTGTGTCGGGGAAATGGCATATTGACGTGGAACACAATCGACAAGGGGTAGTTCAATATTACCTATGGTTTTTTATAGGTCGTGCCTGATACCCGAAAAATCCTTCTTTACTCTTAAGACACGGGGAAACATTGGTCACAAAATCATACTATTTAACATGGGTAATAACCTCTCTCCTGGAACACTAATGTTTTGGGTCTTCATGAGCCAAGAAATCCGCTATCTCACGATCTGAGCACCAATCATGGATCTTGATTGGATCCATCAGGATCAGATGATTTGCCTTTCGATTTCTTAGTTTTCTAGAAATCAAACATCCAACATTCTTATTCTTGAAACTTAAATCTATTCTTTGTGGTTTCTTTCCTTTACAGACATTTTTTATAACAGGAATATCATCAATGTTTAAACTAGAATCATTCATAGGCACATGAGGGTCCTTTTCTTTTAATTCGGAAGTCACTTGTTCCAGAGATATTCCAGGTGAAAACCTACACGGTAATCCTTTATCTAGAGGGGTTTCATCAATAAATTTTGGTCCATCAATTGAATTAACAAACTGGATTTCAACCACTGGCTTGTTCGAGTTAGGGTTTTCAATTAAAATAAGGTTGGATGTAGTGTTGGCCTGGGTGAATCCATTCCTTATCAGAAATGTTTCCCAATTGTCACCTATCTTTAATAGGTGATAAACCAACAAGAGTTCAACGAGTCCATGGTGAAACAAACTTGAATTGATATCATGTTGTTTGTAACGCTTGGAAATTTTGTAAAGACTCATCAATAGGTAAAAGGGAATAACCAACTCAAACCCTGTGAAATTCATAAGAAAACATATATGATACAAAAAAACCATCCCGTATCGACCTTCACACGTAACAAATTTATTCAGAATTAAAAGTAGACTATTCCATATAGGTTTTAACAGAGCGATAGGGATATCTTTTATACAAAAAGTGGTTTTATGGGAGGTCATAAATAAACTCCATGGGACCTCTTTTATTTTAGCGTTTTTAAACCACCTCTCGCCTTTTGATTGGAGCTTTTGATTGGAGCCTTGTCACTTTACTCATGAAATCCTCTGTGAATTCCAAATGTATGTCTCCAATATTGGCTCTGAAGTCGTCAAAGGTTTGTGCAAAAGCTTTTGCAACCTGGAGATTATATCCCTCTAACTTCTTGAGGAATACATCCCACCCATGAGCCTTTAGGTAATCAATAGTGTCGTAATGGAATAGTAAATCTTGGCATCCGTTCGAATCGATACGGACTACGGGTGCCATTACCACTATGACAAGGATGCAACAAAAATCACTCAGGATAGTTTTAGGTTCCCAACGGACGAGCAACAGAAATAGGTCTGAGCGAAAAGTGAAGGCATGAGAATAACAAAGTATTGGGGCTATCATAACTCGGATAGGAGAGTTAGGGAGAATGAAAACCAGAAGATTCATATAGTTCCAAACCATCTCTCGTGATGAGTGCCAAAAACTACAGAGTATAAAACCCTATGCGCATAATGAATAACTTCATTAATGTTTTGGGCCAGCAAGGTAAGATGAAAACTCAAGTACATTATGCCTGTACACATTGGCATGAATGTTGATATGACAATTAAACTCATGAGAAGAATATTTACAGTTAACCAAGGTTATTCATGAATCAAAGCATTTTAACAATGAACTATCGAACATTGAATTCATAACAACCATAATAAAACAAAAATTTGATAATGGAGTAATCAACCATTTCACAAGATTTGAAATTTAATCACATATGGGTGGCTTTTAAAACGATATTTCTAGGGTAAAATATTATGAAAACAATCCAACTTTTTATGTTTAAATTCATGCTTATGGTCATGAATTAAAACTAAAACAAACAAAAATGCAAATGAAAAACTCAATAAGGTAAACTTAACCCAATCATTGCCTTCAAATATTTACAAATAGAAGGTGATGGAAGCTATAGAAAGGTATAATCTCTTTTGATCCTATTAAGTATCAAAAATCATGTGTGGCTGCCAATAATGGTGACGTGCTGGGCGAAGCAGTTATCTCTACATCACCAAAAAGATTCATGCCAGGGTGAATCACATGAAATGAACTTTTTAGAAATAGTTAATAGTTGGTAAAGCATACTGATCATAACTCAGAAAATAATGCAGTTTAGTATCAGATGTATTTTTGTCTAAAACAATGTCATCCAATATCTAACTTAGATTACAAGTGTAGTGATTGTTTATTCAGTTGACATTGATACTGTTGGCAGAGCCACTGCTGCCATCAGGCCTCCATAGCCTCGGTAGGGATATCATTTGACCCACTCTAGTACCTCTATCCTATCCAAGACTCATTCAACCATGATATGGTACATATTTGCATTTTGATCAAATTGAAAACAGACTTGCGGATCTTCTTAAACTTGACATTGCTTCGCTACCAGCAGGCTTGTTCAGTACCCTGACAAAGTTGCCTTGGTATCATGCATGCATTTACCCATTGCCAGCAGACCTGTTTAGTGTCTCGGCGGGTTTAAATACACTTCCCACACATTACCGTGCTTTCAACCCTCTAGATATTTTTTATAGTTTGCAGAACTTAATGATATTCAAGAGGGGGGGGTGATACTGAAAATCTCGTAGTTTGGAATGAAAAAAATTTGATCTTTCACCAATTACTCTTCTGTTTTGATGACCCTCATCATGAATTGGACACTTATATTTTGGTTAGGAAATCATCTCGAGGACAGAAAGGTATAGTTGAATTGTTTTTCTCAAAACAGGGACAACGTTAGAAGTTTATTAATGACAATCACATCTACTTGTAATTTCAATGAGAAATCGAAAACGTTGATTTGAACAGAAACTCATTTCTATTGATATGGGTTTTAGTACTTACTACTCAAGTGCTTAGGAAGTTACCAATTGCTGCTAATGAAAGAAAATTATGATTCCCTTCCACAAATGAGACGGTGTCTTAGACATAATTATTCAAAAAACAAATAAAAAAGAAGCAAAATGAAAAGAACCAAAATAAAAACCAGAAAAAGAAATTAAAAAAAAAAATTACAAAAGAGTGAACATAAAACATCAGGTGAAATACCTCTTGAGAGATTGGCCATTCACTGGGAAAGTGTCTGGCTGTCCCTCCAAATTATGCAGACGGAAAGAGTTGGGGCCCAATTTTTCAGAAATTACAAATGGTCCTAGCCACAGGTTTTGGAACTTGGTATGTTCCCCCTTTCCCTCATGAGATTTATCCCACTTGAGAACCAAATCTCCTACATCGATATTCCTATCTAAAGAAGAATTTCAATTAAACCAAATTTTTACAATTTGTTGATGCTAATCCAATTTCTTCTTTGTTTGGTTTCTTAACTCCTCCAGTTTTAACAAGTCATTAATTCAATTTTCTAGGGGAGGGCATTCCTCTTCTTGAACTTTCTATGACAATTGCAGAGAAGGGAGTAAAAAATGTGGGGGAATAATGGCTTCTCTTTCGTAAATGAGGAAGAAAGGGGAATTACCAACAGAAGGTTTTGGTGTTACCCTATTAGCCCAGAGTGCATTATACAGTGCATTGTGCCAGTTTTTGTGATTTTCTAAAAATGTCCTTTTAATAATCTTAATTAAATTTTTGTTTGTTGATTCTGCTAGGCCATTTCCTTGAGGGTAGTAGCTCACAGAAAAATTCAGTTTAATCCATTTTCCCAGAGAAAAAACATTCATGTCAAGGGATTAAAAGTAAGAGACGTTATAAAAAACCAGATATTCGAGAACGTTGAATCGAGTGATGATATGAGAGTTCAGGAAAGATACTATCTGATTTGTGTTCACCACTTTTAAAGTTACAACTTCGGACAATGTAGTAAAATAATATGTTGTTGTCAGTATATACTTGTGTTGTTGCGAAGAAGAGGGGTTAATTGGTCCTATGATGTCAATACCCCATTGGTGAAAAGGGGGATCTACAATAAAAGGTTGCAAAGGGAATGCTACCTTTTTTACCTGTCTCGCAGCCTTTTGGCAAATTATGCATTTATGACTAAGCGCATGGGCATATTTAAAAATGGTAGGCCAATAGTATCCCTCTCTTAACACTTTGTGAGTGGTGGTATCTCCACCAAAATGACCACCAGATTCACCTGCATGAAGTTCATATAGCACTTTTGTTGACTCTTTCTTTTCTAAACAATTCATAAGAACACCATCAAAGTTCTTTCGAAATAATACATCATTTATTAACTGGAAAGATGCATATTTAAGGCTAAGTTGTCTTCTGTTTTTAGGATCATGATTGTGGGGAGCAGATCCATGTGTCAAATAAAATTTAATGTTCTCATACCAAGAATTGCCAGTAACTTGTTCACAGTTGATTTGTTTTTCGTCCGATTGATTCACAGTTGAGGTGTTTATTTGATTTTCTTGTTCTTCAACCAAATCAACCACTAGCTTACACAGGCCTTGACCTCTAACAATATGTGCAAGGGTTATTTCAAGGTCGTATTCTTGTAGCGAATTCATTCAATTTTCCCTTTTCTCACCCAACTCTTTTTGTACTAACAGGTTTCTCACAACAGGGTAAGGAACAATAACCTTGGTTCTAGATTTCAACAGGTATGATCGGAAGTGTTTTACTGCTTTAAAAACAACATACACATGTTGATCTACTGCTGGGTAGTTAAGCTTTTCTCCTTTAAAAGATGAGCTCATGAAGGCAATGGGCATCTCATTGATTTCAACATTTTTCTTTGTTAGTACAAAAACATAAGATTGGTCGGAAGCAAAGGTGTAAAGAGTGAAATCTTGAGAAAAATTAGGACTCATCAAGGAAGGTGATTCTATTATTGATTTTCTAATCGAGTCGAAATATTGACTTTCTTGTGGTCCCCATCGATACAAATCATCCTTTTTAATTAAATTTTGTAATGGTCTAACCATTTCTGAGAAACTTGGGACAAACCTTCTAATAAAATTAATCTTGCCCAAAAAGTACTGCATGGATTTTTTGTAAGGAGGGGGGAGTTTAGCAATAGCTTGGGTTCTTTCAAGGTCAACAATCATTCTATCCTTAGATACTATAAACCCAAGAAGTTTTCCTTTCTCTATTGCAAAGACCGATTTCTTAGGTTTGAGAGATATGTCGAACTTGCGGCATCGTTCTAGGACAGCCCTGAGGTGAGACAAATGATCTTTCTTGTTTTTAGAGAAGATGATAACATCATCAAGGTATACCAGGACTGACTGGTTAATGAGGCCATGGAAATAAATATCCACTGCTCTCTAGAAAGTGGCGTTGTCGTTTATTAGTCCAAAAGGAATTTTCTTGTAGGCATAAGTTCCCCATGGGGTACAAAAGGTGGTTTTAAGCTGGTCTGAGGGAGGCATAAGGGCCTGGTTGTATCTCGAAAAACCATCTAGCAGAGATAGTCTTTCGGAGCTAGACATCTGCTATAGAATTTGTTTCATTGGAGGAACAAGGTAGTTTTCTTTATCAGATGCTCGGTTCAGGTTCCGAAAATTGACATAGAGTCGAATTTCACCACTTTTCTTCCTTATAGGGACTAAATTTGACACCCATTGTGTGTGCCTTGCTGGGAAAATTATGTTTAAAGTTAATAATTTGTTTAGTTCTTTTTTAACAGTGGGTTCTAATTTAGGATGCATCTTCCTCAATTTTTGTTGAAAAGGATGAGTCTATAGTTTCATGAGAATAACATGTTGTATGATGTTGGGGTCGAATGTTTTCAAGTCATCACATGTCCAGGCAAAAATGTCTTTAAATTCTTTAAATAACTTTCTAAAAGAAGATCTTTCTTTCTTGGAACATCCCTTTCCTAGATTAATATTTTGAGGATTATCCTTTGTTCCTAAATTAACCGTCTCATAAATCAAAGAAGAAATGTTAGTTTTGCAATTAACTGTCCCTTTAAATTTATCATACAAGTCATAAAAATTTTCTAATCTAACGACAGATCTGGGGATAGAGTTTACCAAATCGGATGTCGATTCAGGAGATCTAGGATATGATATTACTGTGAAGTTCCGTAGGTTCGCATCGTGAGTACCTTCATCAATGAATGCACCTTGGAAGGTGTCTTCCATATGTAGGAAGTTGATAATCTGTTGGTCACTATCGAATACTCTCCAATTTGTAATGTTATCTAGGATCAACGGTATGAACAACAATTCAATTGAAAATGCATTAGGGGAAAGACCTTCAGCGGGAAATAGTTTAGAAGTGACATTGGCCAATAAATCATCTTCTAAATTACTCAATCTAGGAATGGAATTTATGTTGAATGCTGAAAATTTATGCATTAAACTCCATACCTCTGTTTGGTAGATTTTCAGATGTGGTGATAAGCAATGTATGACATTTCTTACCTGCTTAACCACGATTTCTGAATCACCAGATACTGTCAAATTATGCACGTCCATATCCAACACTATCCTGAGTCCTTGTAGAAGTTCTTTGTATTCGGTCATGTTATTGGTACATTCAAACTCTAACCGACAAGCAATGAAAGTCTTATTACCTGTGGGATCGATGAGTACACAACCAACACCTGCTCCTTCTTAGGATTTGGATCCTTCAAAGTATAAGGACCATGTCTGAGCATCATTGGAAGTAATCGGGATACTTGGCAGAGTTGATGTCTGAGTATATGTTACAACTTCATAGTTTTGCGCAGGATCAGTGATGGGAGAGACTTCGATCATGAAATTACCAAAGAAGTTATTCATTCCGTGCATTTCAAATGAATTAGTATATGTAATGAAAGGTTCATTTGTTTCATTCATATCGATTACAATATGCTTAAGATAACATTCTCTGTTTATCCTTATTTTGTTGGGATGTCCATTTTCAGGCAGCCACAAGTGAGACCAATATGTGGAAAAGTAACTGTGCAACTGCTCTGACCAATCCCTGCTTAAAAACAAACCATAAACTTCAGGGATATCCACAATGATAATATCAATTATATGATGAACCTTAGGATTGGATGATAATCTAATCCACACATTCTTAAGCTCGCCAATAACTTTAACATTAGTTCGACATAGCTAAATGATTTTAAGATCAGAAGGTTTAACTTCTACATTAATTTTTTGGCAGACAGATAGATGCATCACGTTTGATGATGCATTGGAATCAACCATGCAATTATGTACATTCCGATTAAAAATTTCAAAGGTTAACAAAAATGGAGGGACATTTTTTCGAGCATTAACAGTAGAATTCTGTTGATTTTTAGTAGTTGTCCCTAAAACATTTTTATCTACATTTGCTACATTTTTTTCTGCTAAGTCCCTTTTATCTGGAATTTGAGATGTCATTTTAGCTGGGACATTTTTTAGCTATATTTGAATCAATTTCCGCTGATTGTTTTCTGCTAGCATCGTTCTTTTTATTGTTTTCAACGATACTTTGAAGCAATTTCTGCAAAATAAGGGGAAATTTCAACATCTTAAAAACAGAAATATTAGCCCTTAATTTTTTCATATCTTCAATTAAATTGTATTCTAAAATTGGGGCTGCCAAGCCTTGTGTAATTTCAGTCTGTTTTGACTGTTTCAGAAACATATTTTTATTCACCTCAGAAGGGGGTTTGTTTTGTGTTTTGATTCTTGTGTTGTAGGGGTGGAGAATTTCAAAGTTTGCTTGGAAAATAATATCCAACAAGTGACCAAAAACAAGAGGAGATGAATCCTCCTCTTCTGGTACCTCCTCTTCAACTGTATCGCCAGGAGTTTCTGGAGGAATAAAAGCAGAATTATCATGTGATTCTAAGATGGTTTTCAAAGCATACTGTAAACTTTCTAAATTTAGACCTTTTGTGGTCGGGTTTGACCGGTTAGGAGGAAAAGGTTTTCTGAAAGGAGGTTTAAAACTTTCTTTTCCTATGGATGCCTCCTCGGCTAATCTCTTCAAGTCAACGACCTGATTGGAGAATTTTTGGAAATATTTCTATGAGCTTTCTAAGTCTAAATTTTCTTCTTGATTCTTAAGTTGAGGTGGCCTAGTGAGAATTTCTATTTTCTTCTTAGAAGATGAGGTTGTTTCAGCTTCACTACTAAATTTTATTTTAAGCTTAATATATCCTTTTCAATTTGGCTTGCCTCCTCAAAGGCTTCTAACAACGTGTTCTTTTTAGACCTTTTGACCCATATGTCTATGTTATTGTGCAAGGATTTAGCATAATATGAAATAATTAGACTTTCTGCAGGCATCAAATGTGTAGGGATTTTGTTCTTCAACGTCAAAAATATTTGGTTAAAGTCTTTAACATTTTGCTTAAGATTCATTTTTAAGATGGAGAGTTCCATAACTAGGACTTCCGTAGATTTATCATCTACAAATTTTTCCAAGAAACAAGTTTCAAACTTATCCCAAGAGACGATGTTTTGGGGTTGCTAAGCAAAATACCATGTGGAGGCATTTCCCTCAAACATATACGGAAATAATCTGCATACTTCATCCTCGTGTTCAACACTTCGAAGTCTGATGGCCAACACAATTTTTTTGATGTGATCCTCAATGAATTGCTTTGAATCTGGGTCAAATTTGGCCATCCATTTCTCCAGGTGTTTCGGTAATGGGTGTTGGGGTCCGAGTATAGCCACGACATTCTAATCAAGCCAAGTTCTGGTAGGATTGTTTTGGTTTTCCATGGGAGTTGGTGGTGTCAAAGGCTGAGATGGTTCTGATGAAGAACTACCTTCATCTGAAGATTCTCCTCCTGAAGAGGATTGAGAAGAATCAGGTGGATATGGTGGAATATTCGGTCCTCCTACTCCAGGATTGAGTGTTTCAGTAGGATTGGTGGTATTTCCACCTAAAGGGTTTTGGAGAAGACCAATACCTTTAAGATGTTCTCAGATATCTTAGAAATCAAGGGATTGATTAAGTGGCCTACCAGGTTGTCTGATGTGGGCTAAGGCACTATGCATTCTTATGAGTGAATGACGAACAATTTTGTGGACGTCGACCCCTTGAGGAGCTGGTGTGATCGGTTCAACAGGAATACCAGGGTTAGTGATTGAATTAGTTGTTGTTTCAAGTGTAACGTTATTTTCTGAGCGACTATGCATTACGACGGGAGAGTGAGTGTGTGGGGGAGGAGTTTTGCGACCTCCACATGCCATCAATTTAATTCAGGCCCTCTTTCTAGTGCCATTTGTTGATGGGCATAAGTGACACGCTGTCAACTGGAAGGTCAAATCTGAACCGGGGTTGTCTAAATAACGCAAGCCATTTGGAGTGAGATGACCTGATGGGTTTAACAGCTCCGTTAGCTGACTAAAATCCTAAAATGATAAAAAGAAATAAAACTAATCTAAAAGAAACTACGATACGATGTACATGAATTTAAATTATTTACAAGTTTAAAATAGAAACATGAGCATGTGATTATGAACAGGGTATTTACAATTTGCAAGTTTTGGTGGATGTCTTGCGAAATCAATTTTTCCAATTGTTTATGAAGTAGATAAAGAAAGCACATGCATTTTATATTTTATGTTTAATAATTTAAAATCTAAGAATTCACACATACTGATAAGACATAATTTGAAACAAGAACATGATAAAAGTCAAATCCAATTTAAATTGTTCCTATTTCATTAATAAATAAACTAATAACAAAAATAAAATAGGAGTAAAACTAACCTGAGATTAATCAACTATTGAGTTTATGTCTTTGCGCAATTCAAACTCCTTGCTATCTTGCCTGTGAGAAAAACCTGTAACAGGCTTTTGCTAACATTCGCAGAGTAAACCCAAAGGTATTTTTCAGAGCAAAGATATAAGAATAGAGTAATAAACATATAGATCATGTGATCCTGTAATGACGAACACTTATAGTAAGATAAATTTAATATAAAGTATTCATGTAATACATCACTTAACATGAAGCATAAATCAATGATATTTAAATGAAATAATGATCACAGATGTAATATATGAACAACAAATTAAAGACAAAATTTAAAGTAGTTAATAAAATGAAATATCATATGCAGATAAGACTAAAGTTATATAACATATTAACATTCCATAATATAAAAGGCAAAATGTAATGGGAAAGCTCCACGATGTTCTAAAGCCAAAGAGTGAAAAGCTTGTCCATATAGTCTTGAAAGTTACATGTACATAATGCGTCCAAATCAAAATATGTCCTTAATACTAAGAGTAAACAATATTTAAACTAGTTCAGGATTCAAAAGCTCATATCACAGAGGATAGAGTTGAATCCACAAAAAATGGATAATATTACAAAAACAACGAAAATAGTAACCACTCATCGATGAGTTGGTTTGTTCAAAATTAAACCAAAGTTTGATAAATCATAAAAAACGAGAAACTACTGAACATTTGATCATATCATTGAAAGTTTTTTCTCCAAGAAATCAACAACACAATCTTCTATTTCCTGATAATAGAAAAACCGATTTGATATATTAGAAAAATAAACAATTACTAATTATTATTCAAAAGAGACTGGCTACAGGATCATAGATTTTGTAGCTAGTCTTATTTTTGGAAAATGAAATCAAAATTCAAATCTACCTATTTCGACTTTGATAACAGAATCGAATGAAATCAAAACTTTGATAAAAATCAGCCAAAGAGGGATATGAAATTTCAGAGTTTATAATTTCTTTGAAACTAGTCGTGTTCTTAATGATTATATTTCCAGCCCTCTTGATTCATTTATTATCCCTCTTTGTATGTTCCTTGAGATAAAGGTTCTCTTGTTTCAACAGAGCGTTATGAGCATTCAAGGTTTTAATTTGGGCCTGTAAGAGCGAAACATCTATATAGTAACGCTCTACCCAGTCAAGGTAGTTATCAAAATGTATCGGGGAAATGGTAGATCGACGTGGAACACAATCAACAAGGGGTGCTTCAATCTTACCTTTGGTTTTTCCCAGGTCATGCTTGATACCCGAAAATCCTTCTTTACCCTTAAGTCACGGGGGAAAATTGGTCACGAAATCATACTGTTTAACATGGGTAATAACCTCTCTCTTGGAACACTGATTTTATGGGTCTTCGCGAGACAAGAATTCATCTATCTCATGATCTGAGAACCGATCATCGATCTTGATTGGATCGATCGAGATCAGATGATTTTCCTTTTGATTTCTTAGTTTTATAGAAATCAATCGTCCAACATTCTTATTCCTGAAACTTAAATCCGTGCTCTGTGGTTTCTTTCCTTTACGGACATTTTTTATAACAGGATTGTCATCAATGTTTAAACTAGAATCATTCATAGGTATAGGAGGGTCCTTTTATTTTAATTTGGATTTCACTTGTTCCAGAGATCTTCCAGGTGAAAACCTATATGGTAATCCTTTATCTAGAGGGGTTTCATCAATAAATTGTGGTCCATCAATTGAATTAACAAACTGGATTTCAACCATTGGTCTGTCTGAGTTAGGGTTTGCAATTAAAAGAAGGTTGGATGTAGTATCAGCGTGGGTGAATCCATTCCTCATAGAAAAAGGTTTCACAATTGTCACCTATCTTTGACAGGTGATAAACCAACAAGAGTTTAACGAGTCTGTGGTCAAACAAACTCGAATTGATACCCTGTCGTTTGTAACGCTTGGACATTTTGTAAAGACTCATCAATAGGTAAAAGGGAATATCCAACTCAAACCCTATGAAATTCATAAGAAAACGGATATGGTACAGAAAAACCAGCCCGTATCAACCTTCACACGTAACAAATTGCTTCAAAATTAAAAGTATACTATGTCATCTAGGTTTTAACAGAGCGATACGAATACATTTTATACAGCAAGTGGTTTTACGGGAGGTCATAAATAAACTCCACAGGACCTCTTCTATTTTAGCGTTTTTAAACCACCTCTCGCCTTTTGATTGGATCCCTATCTCTTTTCTCATGAAATCCTTTTTCAATTCCAACTGTATGTCTCCAATCTTGCCTTTGAAACCGTCAAAGGTTTGTGCAAAAGCTTTTGCAGCCTAGAGATTATAGCCCTTCAACTTCTTGAGGAATACATCCCACCCATGAGCCTTTAGGTCATCCATAGCATTGTCATGGGATAGTAAATCTTGACATCCGTTCAGCTCGATATGGACTACGGGTGCCATTACCCCTGTGACAAGGATACAAAAATAATCACTCGGGATAGTTCTAGGTTCCCGACGATTGAGCAACATAAACAGGTCTGAGCAGAAAGAGAAGGCATGAAAATAGAAGAGTCTAGGGACTATCATAAATCGGATAGGAGAGTTAGGGAGAAAAAAAACCAGAAGTTGCATATAGTTCCAAACAATCTCTCGCGATGAGTTCCAAAACCTACAGAGTACAAAACCCTATGTGCATAATGAATAGCTTCATTAATGTTTTGGGCTAGCAAGGTAAGGTGAAAATCCAGGTTCAACATGCATGTACTCATTGGCATGAATGTTGATATGAAAATTAAACTCATGAGAAGAATATCCACAGATAACCAAGTTTCTTCATGCATCAAAACATTTCAACAATGAACTATCGAACCATTGAATTCATAACAACCATAATAAAATAAAAAATTGATAATGGAGTAATCAACCATTTCACAAGATTTGAAATTTAATCACATATGGGCGGATTTTAAAATGATATTTCTAAGGTAAAATATTATGAAAACAATCCAAGTTTTTATGTTTAAATTCATGCTTACAGTCATGAATTAAAACTAAAAAAAATGAAAATGCAAACAAAAAACTCAATAAGGTAAACTTAACCCAATCATTTCCTTGAAATATTTACAAATAGAAGGTGATGGCAACTACAGAAAGGTATAATCTCTTTCGATCATCTTAAGTATCAAAAATCATGTGTGGCTGCCAACAGGAACCTGGACCATGTATGAAAGTTCCACCAAAATGGCTCATAAAAAAACACATGTAAGTGTTCATCTCGATGAGGTTGGAAAGACGAGAACTAGAAGTCCCTCAAGACAACATGGAGGTGATTTACAAGGCATGGATGTTTCACATGATTGTGATTTTAATTTATCTACTAACTTTGAACCAACTTCCTTCGAAGAATCCACTTCTCATGATGAGTGGAAAGAAGCCAGGCAGAAGGAATATGATGCTCTCAAGAAGAATGGGATGTGGAAGTTTGTGAACCCTCCATTTGGAACCAAACCGATTGGATGCAAGTGGGTATTCAAGAACAAGTACAAATTATATGGTTTACTTGACAAGTACAAAGCAAGGCTCATGGAAAAAGGATTTGCACGTAAAGGAGGTATTGATTATAAGGAGAATTATTTCTCCCACAAAAAAATGGGCTACCATCCATAATCTATTTTCCATGGCAGCAAAAAATAAATGGAAAATTCATGAAATAGATGTGAAGACTGATTTCTTGAAAGGGGACTTGAAAGAGAATTTTTTCATGTCTTATCCATAAGGTTTTGTTGTGAAGGGACAAGAAAATAAATTATGCAATCTTATCAAATATTTATGTCTTTAAACAAGCACCATGAGCCTGGTATGAAAAGTTAACTGAGGATCCTTTGAATTAAATTTCAAGCCTTTTGATCTTGATGATGCACCTATGTTTTTCAATAAAGTTGGAAAAGTTAATGTATATATTGTATTGTATGTAAATGATATGTGTATAATAGGGAACAATGAAAGTTATATTTCATCGATAAAGAAAGAGTTGAAGAAGGTATTTGAAATGAAATATTTGAGACATATTTACTACTATTTGAGAATTGAAGTGATTCAAAATCCAAAATACATATTCATCTCCCAAAAGAATTATGTTGGATAATTGTTGAACAAGTTCAGCATGGTTTATTCTAATCTTGTTTCTACTCTAATGGAACGAAATTTGAATATCACATCAAACGAAGAGAATGAATTTGAGGTTGCATCCAAGTACATACAACTTGTGGAAAGTCTTATCTACCTTACCACCACTACGCCAAATATTTCATTTGTTGCTGGAATTATTTTTAGGTTCATACAAAAACCTTGTGAAGAACATTGGTCTACTACAAAAGGCTTCTAAAATATTTGAAAGGAACTCAAGATTTCATACTCAAGTACTCTAAGGTGAATGACTTCAACCTGATTGGATATTTTGATTCAGACATTTTTAGGGATAAGGAAAATTGAGTTGCAACTTTAGGATATCTCACGAGTCTTGGATCAATAGTTATCTCCTAGAGATAACACAAATAGCCAGTTCCAGCATATTCCACAATAGAGGAAGAATATGTGGCATCTACAAAAGAAACGAAGGAGATTGTGTGTCTAAGGAAAATACCTAAAGATTTGTAGGAGAAACAAGTGAATTCTACTCCTCTTCTAGTTGAAAATACTTTTGCAATCAAGTTGGCCAAGAATCCTAGATTTTGTGATCGAACTAAGAACATCGACATAATGTATCACTTGATTTGATATCATGTAGAGTTCAAGTGTAATATCCCCCAAAAATAATTAATTATTAAATTCTATGTGTACTTAGGAATAAATTTTCGTTTTTGGCAAATTCAAATTTGGAAATTATTTTCCATCTATGGCAAATCCGAATTTGGAATTTGATTATTGTAATTAATTATTTATGATTGTTGGGAAAGTATTTGATTTTCCCAACTAAATTTTTGATTGTGACACATGTAAAATAAAAATCTTTTTATATATTAAATGTTGGAAGACAAATGGAACAACCAGGTTGAAAGAAGTTGACCATGACTCCATGGGTGGGGAACAAATTTGAGTTTCCTCAGGGATGATTTTTACAAGTGGAAAATGAGGAATTTGACCACTAGCAACCCCTAAAAAGCATAAATTTGTAAAGCTATGAAAATTCCCAAGGAGAGAAGGAAAGACCTAGGCACAAGATGCACATAAATACAACATATGGAGGAGGCAAGATATTGCTTAGTATGTTGGAGAAAGAGTACTACTTGTTGTTATGAACATTGTTTAGTGTGGGGTAAGGAATTTTTTATTTGTAAAAGAGGAATGTAGAAAAGGAGGATCATTTCAATTCTCCCTTATGGAATCATGGTCATGCTAGGGGGTGAACGAAGCAAGTAAATTGGTTCTTCTATTCCATCGTTGGGTGGAACGTGGATGTTCCATTTGTGTCTGAACATCAGTTTCAGATAATCACCTTTACTTGTCTTCTGGTTAATATTTTTTTGATTACAAATTTGACACAGACCCACTTTCCCTCGGGCCGAGATCCACACAGGATCGTTCTAAATTCTCCTCGAGCTGAAGTGGCTCCCTCGGATCCCTATTGGAACCTCACGAATCTGATCCATAGGTCCTTCGTAAGAACCCACCCTACACAACTTAACACCAGGCACGAGCCTTATGTCTCCACGTGACCACAACCGGGCCTTAGAGAAACGCCTTTTCAACTCGTGAGCTCGTGAGTCGTAGACCCTCGACTCCTCTTTCTCCTAACGTCGATACCCGAGATGCGATATGGGTATGGCTCCTCCTCACTAGCACCTCCACAAGAAACCACCGACTAGGGCCTAACTCTAGCACCCCTCGCAACTCGCAACTTCACGAGTTGGAGTGTTGATTCCTCATGCTCCTCCTTTGCGAATCCTCAAGACATGATAAGTCAACAATGGGTTGACTCCTTCCCAGGTGACGCGTGTCCACCACCTTTCACCTGCTTTTGATCTTTTCTGTGCACTCTATGTTTGAACCACCTACCAACCACATGGTCCCCACCTAATGGAAATGATGCGTGTTCACCCAAGACCTCGATGATCGACACTTTGTGACTTCTGCAGTCGAAGAGGAACTCTTTCAACCCCCGAACCCTCGATACGTGATACCCCACGAAGGTTCTGATCCAACGGTTCTCCCATGGCTTGGATCCAATGGCCTGGATATCCTTCTCTACTCCTCACAACTCGGAACTTCGTGAAACCAAGAAATTTGGTCTGCCCTCCAAACTCATGAACCCCAAGTTCACGAAATGATCCAACGACGTGGGTTGAAATGAGATCAATGACTCATATTGAACCATGATCAATGGTTCACGTTGATTCTTGATATCAGGGTGGTAGATTGATCCAATTCCTAACCACCTTACATATCCTTTGGATCCTACGGTCCTCGCAATTTCGTGAGTTCTCCACAGAGAATTATGACCACCAGATGCACTACTCAATGACTTCTGCCCAAATGACTCGGTGTTCTCGCTCTTGAACTTGACTTCTATGAGACGATTTCAATCTCCGTCTCCCTTTGAGAACTTCAAAGGTATTATGCCTCCTCATCTTTCACTTGTAAACTCAAGCTTCCAAAAATAGCCCTGCTCGCACTCCTTGCAACAAACTTTCAAATATCCTCCAGTTATTTGAGTCTTCAACCCTATGCACTCTTTGCAACAGTGGTCCTCTCAATCTTCCTTATGGATTTATAAAATCCAAGGCTTCAATTGGACTGTGCACACCTTGCACAACTCTATGCTTTACCTGCACTTCAGCTGGTGTGAGAACAACATTATCTCTCATGAGCCTTATGAGATAAAACTCAAAACCTCGTCAATGCACACCTTGCAGACATTCACTGCACTCTTTGCAGAAATTCTCAGGAAGAGAAACAATTGAAACTCATTCTTTTCCTCTCTCATACTTCATACATTCAACATGAAATCATACACATAATAGAGAATTGAAACAAATGAATAACAGAGAAACAAATCAAATACAAACATACCATTCAACAAATGTAAACAATAAGCATCATAACACCATGAAAGTTGAGCCAAAGATTCATATATTAACTCAAGTGATCATGTACATGGTTTCTTCTCTACGACTCTCTGCTACAACTCTACAGCTTATGAAATCTGAATGATCATAAAAAATTACAATGATACAAGGGTGAGGGTGTCTATATATGTTTTCCCTCCTACACTTCTAAACAGTCTAATCTATTAAATTAAATGCCTATTACATCCGACAGATGAGAGTAATTTCTCCAGATATGTTCATATCTCCAAGACATAAATGTAAGTACGCTTCTCCTAGCTATTACATTAATGCTTCAGATTTCAACATTCAAAACGTTTTCATAAAAACGTGTCCTTTTTGCATCTGTGTGCTCAGTTGTTCCTTTGACTAGGCATGGGATTTGGCTTTCTACGATGCTCCTGCATCATACTCCCTCGCTTTAAAATTTTCATGAACTCCTATTCATGAGCTCTTGCACAGTCTGTCCATGCCTATGAATTGCTACTTCATCCTGCCAATTGGCATCTGCCACTGGATGTCCCTTCCACTTGACCAACTATTCAAAATACTCCTTTCTCCTGGTCCTTCTGCTAATCCTCTTGTCAATTATGCTTTCCATCAGTGGCTTTTCAGATACAAGCATTTTCTTTGTCCATTGAATTTCTTCTTACTCATCCTCTGCTCCTGCTTATTCATGTCTATAAGGGTACAAATCTGCAACATTGAATATCGGTGAGATTCCAACCCCATCGGGTAAGTCAATCTCATATGTGTTTTCCCCAAATTTCCTTATGACCTTGCACGATCCAATCTTTCTCATCTTCAACTTATTATATGTTCCCCTTGGGAACCTCTCCTTCCTTAGATGCATAAGAATCAGATCACCAAATTCAAATTGAAGTTATCACATGTGTTGATCTTCTCTCCGCTTGTATTCTTGACTTGAACTCTGCAATCGCTCCTTAATTTGGCTGTGAAGCTCCTTCATTCCTTCTACAAAGTCCTTTGCACTAGCACTTCTGAATTTAGCTTGTTCTACCACTTTCAATTCAGAAACTCCCCTTGGTTTCATTCCATATACAATCTGGAATGGACTCTACCCTGTGCTTCTATTGAGTGAATCATTATAAGGGAATTCTGCCTGTGGCAGAATGTGATCCCATTGATTGTGGTGTTCAGTCACTAAGCTCCTTAGAAAATCTCCCAAGCTCCTATTTACGACCTCTGTTTATCCATCCGTCTGAGGATGATATCCTGAGCTAAAAGACAAATTTGTCCCCATCTTTTTCCATATGGTCCTCCATAAATTCCCTATGAACTTGGTATCTCAATAAAAAACTATACACTTTGGAAAGCCATGAAGTCTGACGAATCCTTTGAAAAACAGGTTCACAATATGCGTTGTGTCACTGGTTTTCTGGCATGGTATGAAATGTGCCATTTTTGAAAATCTGTCGACTACCACAAAGATAGAATCATATCCTCTATGTATCCTTGGCAGTCCCAATACAAAATCCATGCTCACTGCATCCCACGGTCTTTCAGGTATGGGTAATGGTTGGTATAACCCTGTGTTCTACCTTTTTCCCTTTGTGTGCTGGCAAATTCTACACCTATCCACAAATTTCTTGATATTTGTTCTCATCCCTGGCCAAAAATATGATCCATTCAACTTTGATAACGTCTTGTCATGAACGAAATGTCCGACCAATCCTCCACTATGTTTTTCCTTCAGCAAATTCTCTCTCATGGAGCATTTCAGAATACATAGCTGATTTCCCCTGAACATTAATCCATCCTGGATCATGTATTCAATCCATTGAATTCTGTCCCTGAGAATTGGACTCTCAGATGCCTCATATGCCTCTCTAAAATCTGGATCATCCCTATACATTTCTTTAAGGTTATCAAAACCTAAAGTCTTGACACTGAATTCCTGCATAAGCAAACATTTCCTGCTCAAAGCATCAACAACTTTGTTAGTAGTTCCAGAAATATGCTTAATCAAAAAAGTAAAATTTTGCATGTATTCAACCTATTTAGCATGCTTTTGGTTCAACTTCTCCTATTGAGTCGCAAATTGCAAAGCGTGATTATCGTTGTACAAAACAAACTCCTTGTGAACCAAATAGTGTATCCATTTCTTCAATGCTTGTATGATGGCATAGAATTCTTTGTCATATGTGGATTACTTAATATTTGCTTCATTTAGTTTTTCGTTGAAATATGCTATCGGCCTATCGTCTTGGCTCAAGACTGCTCCAATTGCAAATCCACTCATGTCACACCTGACCTGGAATGTCTTGCTGAAATCCAACAAAACCAGAATTGGTTGCTCAGTGATCTTCTTCTTCAGCAGATTGAAACTCTTCTCTACTTGCTCTGTCTAGTGAAAAGATTTATGTATTTTCTTCACCGTATCCATCATTGGTGCGCTAATTCCACTGAAGTTTCAGATGAATTTCCTATAGAATCTAGGCAAACCATGGAAGCTTCGAACTTCAAACACGCTCTTCGGCGATGGCCAATTCTTAATCGCCTTCATCTTTTTTGGATCCATCTTCAACTCATTTGTAGAGATAACAAAACCCAAATAAATGAGTTATATCCTCATAAATGACGATTTCTTCATATTGATCAGCAATTTCTCTTGTGGTAATCTTCTCATTACTGCAGCTAAATTCTTTAAGTGTTCTACTTCTGTTTTGCTAAAAATTAATATATCATCAAGATATAAAATGACGAATTTCCCAATGAAATCCTTCAGGACTTCGTTCATCAACCTCATGATAGTACTAGGTGCATTCGTTAATCCAAATGGCATGACAAGCCATTCATACATCCCCTCATTCGTCTTGAATGTTGTCTTCCATTCATCACCTTCTCTCATTCTAATTTGATGATATCCACTTTTCAAATCAATCTTTGAAAAAAACTTTGCTCCACTCAAGCAATCCATCAAGTCGTCCATCCTTGGAAATGGAAATTTGTATCTGATGGTAATCTTATTGATTTCCCTTGAGTTGGTACACATCCTCCAGCCTCTCTCTTTCTTTGGTTTGAGCACTGTTGGAACAACGCATGGACTCAAGCTTTCTCAAATCAATCCCTTGCCCATTAATTCATGGACCTGTCTCTTAACTTCTTTGTTTTCCTGTGGTGTCAACCTATACGTGGCTTTGTTTGGAAAACTGACTCCAGGTATAAGATCGATATGATGGCTTATACTCTTGATAGGTGACAACGAACAAGGTAGTTTGTCCACTACTATATCAACAAATTCTTCCAGCAACTCCTGAATTTCTTCTGGTAGATCATTTATTCTCGTACTGGTCAAAACAATTTTGGGCTTCCTGACCACAATAAATTGTGTGTCTTCCTTCCTCTTAACCTCATTAAGAAGTTCCTTCCCACTCATGAGAAGTACAGTGTTGCTCGTCTATGTTTTCACTTCTTTATCCTTAATTGGCAGCAACATTTGAGTCCTACCATTTTTCTCCAGGGTGTACATGTTCTTTCTCCCATCATGAACTATGTTTCTGTCATATTTCCATGGTCTGCCCAACAATAGATGACAAACATCCATGGGAATGACATCACATAATATTTCATCTTTATATCCTCCTATTTTAAATTCAACTAAACATTGTTTAGTGACATTTACCTGATGTCCTTTTTGTAGCCACGAAACCCTGTATGGGCTTGGATGTACAATAGTCTCCAACTCCAAATTTTCTACTATCTCTGTAGATACGAGATTGTTTGTGCTACCGCTGTCCACTATGACCTTTCATACTCTATCCTTATTTTTGCAAGCAGTCTGAAACAAACTGTTTCTTTGGGCTGGGTTCTCTGGCTCCTTCTCTGGTTTCAAGAGAACTTTCCTCATCATCAAGGATCTTCCACCCTCAGTGTCTTCTGCCTCAACATTTTGTCCTTGAGCTTCAACAATGTGAGTTTCACCACCATCTTTCTTCTTATCTGGACACGCATAGGATTTATGTTTGATTTTTCCACAGACAAAGCATTTCACTTCACCTCCTTTGCCTCTTCCTCTTCCTTTGGCTGAAGGAAAAGTATTTCTATCAGAATAATGCCTTCCCTGTGAGCTTCCTCCTCTCTCAGGTTGAGTTTGAGGTTTCTTCCCCTCTTGTTAAGGTTTCTAAATTTTGTCTTGGGTAATTTTTTTGCCTCTAGCTTGACTTCTACCTCGACCTCTTTGACCTTGCTTTCCACTCAGCTTCTCTTCAGCTTTTAGAGCTATATAATAAGCATATTCCACATTTTGAATGGTAATCATGCCCATCTCATATTGAATGTCATATCGCAGACCATTCATGTACCTGGAAACTTTTTCATCATCGCTTTCCTGATGACCTGCTCTGATGTTTATCCTGTAGAATTCTTCAGTGTATTTCTTCACTGACATCAGCTTCTGTCTCAAATTTTGCATCCTCCGAATAAGAGTGATTTGATAATCCCTGGGTATAAATTTGGCTTTCATCTTTGCAACCATTCTATCCTAGCTTTTGATTTTTTTCTTGCCCTTGTAGCGTCTATCAGCCTGCAGTTCATGCCACCACAGTGTTGCATTCCCTTTAAGTCTGGTAATAGCATGTTTGACCTTCTTATCTTCCTCGACATCCTCATAGTCAAAGTATTAGTCTAGGGCTCTAATCTAGTCTAGAAGTTCTTCAACATCTAACTTTCCCTCATACATGGGAATGTCCATTTTTGCTCTGGCACCTATCCTTGCAACAACCCTGAATAGACGTTCGTCTGCAACATCTTTGATTGCAACTTCTTATCCTTCGTTTCCAGCTTTATTTTCAATTTCATCCTCGGTAATATCCCCAGCATCAACTATACGCCTTTGTGTTGTCTCCATAGCATCAAGTTTGGCACGTAACTCACGCATTTCTCTTTCCACTGCTGGATCAGGAATTGGCCTGTCTCTTCTTCTCGGTGGAATGGTTGTAAAATTTTCCTCTTTTCTCTCTACTACAGAAAGCAAAGAATTTTTTATGAGCTCTAATACCACTTGATGCAGACCCCCTTTCCCTCGGGCCGATATCCACATAGGATCGTTCTAAATTCTCCTCGAGCCGAAGCAGCTCCCTCGGATCCCTATTTGAACCTCACGAATCCGATCCACAGGTCCTTTGTAAGAAACCACCCTGCGCAACTTAACACCAGGCATGATCCTTATGTCTCCACGTGACCACAACCAAGCCTTAGCACAAGCGCCTTAGAAACTCATGATTTCATGAGTCGTAGACCCTCGACTCCTCTTTCTCCTAACGACGATACCCGAGATGCGATACAGGTATGGCTCCTCCTCGCTAGCACCTCTACAAGCAACCACAGACTAGGGCCTAACTCTAGCACCCCTCGCAACTCGCAATTTCGTGAGTTGGAGTGTTGAGCCCTCGTTCTCCTCCTTTGCGAATCCATGAGACGCGATAAGTCAACAATGGGTTGAATCCTTCCCAGACGACACGTGTCCACCACCTATCACCCGCTTTCGTCTTTTCTGTGTGCTCTATGTTTGCGCCACCTGTCAACCACGCGGTCCCCACCTAACGGACGCGACGCATGTTCACCTGAGCCCTCGACGCTCGACACTTCATGACTTCTGTAGTTGAAGAGGAACTCTTTCAACCCCCGAACCCTCGATACGCAATACCCCGCGAAGATTCTGATCCAACGTTTCTCCCGTGGCTTGGATCCAACGGTCTGGATCTCCTTCCCTACTCCTCACAACTCGGAACTTCACGAAACCAAGAAATTTGGTCTTCCCTCCAAAATCATGAACCCCAATTTCACGAAATGATCCAACGATGTGGGTTGAAACAAGATCAATGAACATATTGAACCACAATCAACGGTTCACGTCGATTCTTGATATCAGGGTGGTGGATTCATCCAATTCCTAACCACCTTGTAGCTCCTATGGATCCTATGGTCCTCGCAATTTAGCGAGTTCTCCATGGAAAATTCTGACAACCAGATGCACTCCTCAATGACTTCTGCCCAAATGACTCGGTGTTCTCCCTCTTGAACTTTACTTCTATGAGACGAATTCGATCTTTGTCTCCCTTTGAGCACTTCAAAGGTATTATCCCTCCTCATCTTTCACTTGTAAACTCAATCTTCCAAAAAGATCCCTGCTCGCACTCCTTTCGGCAAACTTTCAAATATCCTCTGGTTATTTGAGTCTTCGACCCTATGCACTCTTTGCAATAGTGGTCCTCTCAATCTTCCTTCTAGATTTATAAAATCCAAGGCTTCAATTGGCCTGCGCACACCTTGCATGACTCTATGCTTCACCTGCACTTCAGCTGGTATGAGAACAACGGTATCTCTCCTGAGCCTTCTGAGATAAAACTCAGACCCTTGTCAACGCACACCTTGCAGACGTTCACTGCACTCTTTGCAGGAATTCTCAGGAAGAGAAACAATTGAAACTCATTCTTCTCCTCTCTCAGACTTCATACATTCAACATGAAATCATACACATAACAAAGAATTGAAACAAATACATAACAAAGAAACAAATCAACTGTAAACATACCATTCAACAAATGTAAACAATAAGCATCATAACACCATGAAAGTTGAGTCAAAGCTTCATATATTAACTCAAGTGCTCCTGTACATGGGCTCTTTTCTACAACTCCCTGCTACAACTCTACATCTTATGAAATCTGAATGATCATAAAAAATTACAATGATACAAGGGTGAGCGTGTCTATATCCGTTTTCCCTCCTACGCTTCTAAACGGTCTAATCTATTAAATTAAATCTACCTACTTTACATTAACAGACTTAAATGCCTATTACATCCGACAGATAAGAGTAATTTCTCCAGATCTGGTCATATCTACAAGACATAAATGTAAGTACGCTTCTCCTAGCTATTACATTAATGCTTTAGATTTCAACATTCAAAACATTTTCATAAAAACGTGTTCTTTTTGCATCCGCGCGTTCAGTTGTTCCTTTGACTAGGCGTGTGCTTTGGCTTTCTACGATGCTCCTGCATCAGAATTGCTAGAAGTGTGATCGGATTATGTGATGTTAGTGAATATATAAGTGATTGATTGAATGTATAATATTATGTTGATTAGCATTGTTAGAAGAATGATGAAATCATGTGATGTTAGTATATACAGAAATGCTTGACTAAATATATATACCTAGATACTCATACGATATAAACGTTTGAGCTATTGTATACTTCTAGCTCTATTTAAACATGGTTATAAATTATGTGCATGATTGTGTACTCATGCCTATAGATCTACGCAAAAAAATTGATATAAATGGTTAGAAGTTCTAGTTATATATATATATATATATATATTGTTTTAAATAAAGAAAATTCCTATCAATCCTTGATTTGCATGAATGTATAATAAATTACCATTTCAAGTTGTACAAGTTCTATAAAAGAATAGATAGGATACTTAACAGTCCATGTTCATATTACATATCTTTTCAAGTCTATAAACAATGATTTTAAATTAGAATACAATACATGTTATCGTAGTTGTACCATTAATTGGATTAATGTTCAAAATGGATTTGTCAACAACTTGTTTATTCATTGGAAAGGCAAATTACAAAAATGACTCGTATATTATTTGAAAAATAAATTACAACCTGTATAATCCAAAAAACCTTGGTAAAAAAGTGTATTACAGAGGATTCCCCTAGGTTAAGTGTTGGTTGTGGAGCCTGATTATCTATCTGATTCAAAGGTATTTTACTTTCAGTCGTGTTTATACCCCATGAAGTATTTACACCCCAGAAGTATGTACATTCTTCCATGCGAGGGAGTGCAGAGGGGGGGTACCCCATCTATGAGGTCCAGGGGGGGGGCTATCCCCCTAGTTGGGGGTTCTGGGAGCAAGCGGACCCCCAATGAGGGTTCAAGGGCAAAGCCCCCGAAGGAAAAATTGCCTTGTAAACGTATATTGTAATTTCATTGTAAATCTAGACCATTTATAAGGTCGCAAATCTAATGATAGAGATTATGTTAGGGTTTTTTTCCCTAGAAGGAAACTCTCTTTTATGAGGGAAATGTATTGCGGCTATGGTTGATGGAGAATATTGTATTCTGAGATAGGAGACTATGATAGAAATAAGAGGATGTTATAGCGGGTTTGTTGTAGGTTGTATCCCTTCATATGCTGGATAATAATAAAGGAAGGACCTGAAAATTTCTCTGGTGGACGTAGCCCACACTAGGTGAACCACGTAAATCTATGTCTCTATTGTATTGTGTATCTTCTATTTTTTGTTTCCGCATTTGTTTTATTTTATTGCTCCACGGTCCTATTTTTCTAACTACTGGTATCAGAGTGAAAGGTAACTCGTAGGAAAAGAGGGTTCCTGGTTCAAGTGGGAACAATGTTGGAAGATGGAAAGTTTAGGGTCAAGAAATTTAATGGCCAAAACTTCCAGTTATGGAAGATGCAGATGGAAGACTATTTATATCAGAAGGATTTATTCCTACCATTGGGAGGAATAGAAAAGAATCTGATAGCTACGAAGGACGAATAATGGAAGATTCTTGACCGAAAGGCTCTAGGAATGATACGGCTGATCCTGGCAGCGTCTGTGGCTTTCAATATTTCGAAAGAAAAGACAACGAAGGGTTTGATGGATGCATTGGCCAAATTGTATGAAAAACCCTTGGCGTACAATAAGGCATTTCTAATGAAGAGATTGTTTAATTTGAAGATGTCAGAAGGTGGGTCTGTTGCAGATCATTTAAATGATTTTAATACAGTTACTAATCAACTAAGTTTTGTAAAAGTAGACTTTGATGATGAGGTCAGGGCTCTTCTAATCTTGTGCTCATTGCCAGAAAGTTGGAATGACCTGGTCATGGTTGTAAGTAACTCTGTCTCTAGTTCAAATACTTTAAAATTTGATGATGTTTTTGGTGTTATCCTTAGTGAGGAAATGCGATGGAAAAGCACAGGTGAGACGTCAAGAAATGAGTTGAACATGGAGAACAGGGGAAGACAAAAGGATAGAGGAAGGGATTTCGGGAACCGTGGGAATTCTAGGAAGGGAAGATCCAAATCTAGACTTGGAAAGATAGAGTGTTAGAATTGTGGGAAGAAAGGACATATGAAGAAAGACTGCAGAGCTCCAAAGAAACAAATACATGGACAACAAGAGAGAAATTAGGAAGCAAATGTAACAGGTGATGTGTTACAAAATGCTTTGATTCTTTCTGTAGAAAATATTTATGAGTCTTGGGTAGTAGATTCAGGGGGTTCATTTCATGCCACACCCCATAGGAAAAAATTTCTAGATTATGTTCAAGGTGATTTTGGACATGTTCATTTGGGTGACGATGCACCATGCAAAATTGTTGGAATGGGAAAGGTAAAAATAAAGCAATGCAATGGAAACCAATGGTTGTTGAAAGAGGTAAGACATGTTCCAGATTTAAGGAAAAATCTAATTTCAATAGGGCAGTTGGAAAGTGAAGGTTGTATATCCATATTTACAGATAATATGTGGAAGGTTATCAAAGGATCATTGGTGATAGCGAAAGGAGAGAAGGTAGGTACATTGTATTTATGTACTGGTAATGCTAACTCTTCTATCTATTTAGCTTCTACAGGAGTGGATACAACACTATGGAATCATAGGCTTGGACACATGAGTGAGAAGGGGATGCAAATACTTCACAAAAGAAATTTGTTGCCAGATCTTAAACAAATTGATTTGGACTTATGTGAGTGTTGTGTTTATGGAAAACAAAAGAGAGTAAGATTTCTCAAAGTCGAAAAAGAAAAGAAGAGTGAAAGGTTAGAGCTTGTGCATATAGATGTATGGGGACCAACTTGGGTATCATCTCTTGGTGGCTCTCATTATTATATTACTTTTATTGATGATGCAACTAGAAAAACTTGGGTTTATTGCATTCGACAAAAATCTGATGCTTTTGATACTTTTAAGAAATGGAAAGATTTGGTTGAGAATGAGATAGGAAAAAGGTTGAAGTGTCTCAAATTAGATAATGGAGGTGAATATTGCAGCAAGGAGTTTGATGATTACTGTTCATACCCTGGGATTCGTAGAGAGAAGACAGTTCCAAGAACACCACAAGAAAATGGTGTGTCAGAAAGGATGAACAGGACAATCATGGAGTGTGCAAGGAGTATGAGATTGCATGTTGGTTTTCCCTTACAGTTTTGGGCAGATGTTGTAG
>ML782082.1:111990-125015 GCA_009831015.1 Picea engelmannii | reverse complement strand
TATGCAGGATATAAATGTGCTCAAGAAGAAATTAGCCAATTCATTTGCGATGAAGGATTTGGGTGCTGCAAAGAAAATCCTTGGTATGAGAATAACAAGATACAGGAAAAATCACAAACTGACATTGTCTCAGGGTGAGTACATAGAGAGGGTGTTGGAGAGGCTTATAATGCAAAATGAAAAACCAGTTAGTACACCTTTGGCCATCCATTTCAATTAACTAAGGAAATGTGTCCCAAGACACAGAAGGAGATAGAATACATGTCTAGGGTCTCATATTCATCAGCAGTTGGCATATTGATGTATGCAATGGTTTGCACAAGACCAGATATTGCACATGCAGTGGGAGTTGTGAGCAAATATATGAACAATCCAGGTAAAGAACATTGGGAGGTAGTAAAGTGGATTCTCAGATACTTGAGAGGTACTGCTAATCATGCATTATGTTTCGGAGGTTCAGAAATTGTTCTACAAGGATATGTTGATTCAGATATGGCAGGTGATAAAGATAGCAGGAGGAGTATCGCAGGGTATGTGTTTACTATAGGTGGAACAACAGTAAGTTGGATTTCAAAACTACAAAAGGTTGTTTCACTTTCAACAACAAAGGCAGAGTATGTTGCTACTACAAAGGCTAGTAAAGAGATGATTTGGTTACAGAGGTTTATGGAGGAATTGGGAAAGAAGCAAGAGAATAACAGGTTGTACTATGACATTGAGAGTGCCATTCATCTTGCAAAGAACTCAGCCTTCCATTCGAAGAATAAACATATATAGTTGAGGTACCACTTCATACGATCTGCCTTGGAAGATGGACATTTGAAGTTGGAAAAGATACACACTAGCCAGAATCCTGTAGACATGTTAACAAAGGGAGTAACCAGGGAGAAATCGAGTTCTTGCTCAGTTTTAGTTGGTCTTCAAGAATGAATATGAAGATGATAAATTTTCCAGGTCCAAGAAGGTTTAGAGTCCAGCATATACAATAGTGGTGGAGTTGTTGAGATAAGTCTCCAAGTGGGAGATTGTTGGTTGTGGAGCCTGATTATCTTCCTTATTCAGAGGTCTTTTACTTTCAGTCGTGTTTATACCCCATGAAGTATTTACACCCCAGAAGTATGTACGCTCTTCCAAGCGGGTGAGTGCAGAGGGGGACTACTCCCTCTGCGGGGTCTGGGGGAGCTATCCCCCCGGCTAGGGGGTCTTGGGGCAAGCGGACCCCCAGCGGGGGTTCGGGGGCGAAGCCCCAGAAGGAAAAATTGCCTTGTAAATGTATATTGTAATTTCATTGTAAATATGGACCGTTCATTATAGGGCCGCAGATCTAACGATAGAGATTTTGTTAGGGTTTTTTTCCCTAGAAGGCAACTCTCTTTTATGAGGGAAATGTATTGCGGCTATGGTTGATGGCAAATATTGTATTCTGAGATAGGAGACTGTGAGAGAAAGAAGAGGAAGTTACAACGGGTTTGTTGTAGGTTGTATCCCTTCATATGTTGGATAATAATAAAGGAAGGCCTGGAAATTTCTCTGGTGGACGTAGCCGACACTGGGTGAACCACGTAAATCTATGTCTCTATTGTATTGTGTATCTTCTATGTTTTTTTTCCGCATTTTTTTTATTTTATTGCTCCACAGTCCTGTTTTTCTAACATTAAGTACTCATGTACCACTAATATACAAAATCAAATGAAGTTGTGCCTAAGCACCAAGAGAAGAACGTGAATACCTTTCTGGGCAAGAGGGCTACCATGTTATGCCCAAGTCGATTGGTACAAGCCTACACGGGGGAAAATGATAAATTCAGAAATCTATGCTAAGAAAATTTAGAGAAATTAATAATAAACAAGGTAAGATAATACTTAACTTCAGTCGACATTCGAACAATTCACGACCGTCGTTCGAATCAAAATATTTCCACAACCCAGAAGGAAAGGAGTGGACCCAAGAACGACTGATGTGTACCTTCGCAAAAGAAAATAGGGCCCTGTCATTAGTTATTGTAACTGAAAGACAATACCATAATGCTTAAGACTCTAAACAATAAATTAAATATTGTTAAAACCTTTAAAAACACTCAGAAGTAGAGTCAGAAACCCCATAGAGGGTAATCTTTGCCTGTGTAAATTGTACATAACCTAAATTATGATTTTTTCGCCACAAAGGGAAGAAAATGAAAAGAAAAGGACATATTCAGAACACGATTTTATCAATTCTTGTATATGGTTTAGTCTGGAATTATATTTATGATTTATTAAAGAACAAAATATTGTGAGATCTATAAAATAGGAATCTATGACACCGATATAGGTTCCCTGTAGGATTTCGGGGATGTAAACTCTCAGACAGAGGGTCGATATTTTTGGGTTTATATATGTCTACGCCTATTAAAACCCATGAGATTAATAATATTGCAAGCATACTAATAATATACGATTTATACATACAGTTAAATCACTTTTCTTCCCCAGAGGTAAATCATTTCAATCCCAAGGGTTTAGATAGAATACAAAAGGCATATACCACAATGCTTGGTCTAAAAGAAAGTAAATTAAGAGTTGTTGTAGAAAGCACAGAGAAAATTTAAAATACAGAAGTTCGGGATATAATTATGCTGTAAGTAATTTAAGCAAATACAAACATAAAAAATAAATAGAAGGAGGAGTTCACGGCATAGCGATATGCCTATGGAACTTTACTTAAAAATTACAGATAGTAAATCATGAACCAGGAAATTAAATCGCCATTTCATAAGATTCATACAGACCCTGAGTGTAAACAATAGATAGAGGGTGGTTACACACTTTCAAGTAAGGGTGTTCACGAATTTGTACAGATGAGAAAGGAACTAAACAGTCTGAATCCTTAAATCCATTGAAAATTTAACCCTTATTGTCTATATGTCGATTTCACACAGAAATATAGTCGATGGTGTCGTAAGGTAAATACTCAGAGTCATGAAATGGTGTATATACTCACTGGGAATGATAACTTTTCAATATCAAAACTTACCACAATTTATACAATGGGGATATACCACACAGAGCATGGATGTGGGGCGTTGCATAGATATTAAGTGGAGATAATAGAAAATAAGCTTCAAACCCGAGAGCCCGGAAGGAGATAGTTACAGAGGCGGAATACAAGCACGACTAACAATACAAACTATCCATAATTTTTTGTAGAATATTAAAGGTAACGAAGAATTCTTGGGTTCACCTTGTACAGAGAAAAGACCAGGTGGTTATGTGTCCTCCATTTTTTCTAGGCCGAGTTCATTTACACATTTCAGGTCAACCACAGAGAGGAAGATGTTCCAATATTAACACTAAAACACTTACAATGTCGGAGTTAGATTTCTTTTGGGTGAATACAGAGTCAAATGGGGAAGAAAGTTTCGATAGTGACCTCAAACTGATTGCTTAGTGGAAGTAATGGGTGATAGGAAAATGCAGTACATTGCCATGTGAAGATTTGAAGGTGGCAAGCCCACCGTGGGCACGTCCGCCTAGTTTGTCCATCTCAAGGAGTACATCAAAGTGCTTCCATTAATGGACACTGGTGAAAACCCCTGACCCTTGGGCCGAGATCTGCACAGGATCTTCTCTAAACCATGAAAAGAGTTAAGAAAACCCCTTGATTAAGACTGTGAAGGATTTTTAGGTCTCACGAGTTCAACGCTTTCAACACAATGCCACCGCTCTCTGTAATAGTCAAGATACAAAGCTCCGAATGGGTGTAAGGGATAAGCCCCCTCTCTTCATCCCCTTGGAGAAGTGACCACGAACAAGACATTAGCACAAGCTCCTTTCATGACTTGCAATCTCACGAATTGGAGAGTCGAAGACTCTCGACTCCTCTTGCTTCAAACCTCCAATACCGGAGATGTGATACGGGTATGGCTCCTCCTCGTTAGTGCCTTTACAAGTGACCACCAACTAGAGCTTAACTCTAGCACCTCTCGCAACTCAAGACTTCGTGAGTTGGAGTGCTAAACGGTCGTTCTACTCCCTTGTGAATCCTCAAAATGCGATAAGTCAACAGGGTGTTGAATCCTCCACAGTGACGCGTGTATGCCACCTATCACCCACTTCGACCTTTTTTTGCACCCTGTATGTTTGTGCCACCTGTCAACCACGTGATCTTTGCTTACGGAATGTCCCACCTGTCTGCACGAGCCCTCAACGCTCAACACTTCATGACTTTCATGATCCAAATGCAATGTTTCCCAACCTTCGAACCCCCGAAACATGATATCACACGGGGTTTGGTCCAACAGTTCTCCTGTGGCCAATATCCAGCGGCTTGGATATTTTTCCTACACTTTGCAACTTGGGACTTGGAGCAACCAAGAATTTGGCCTGTCCTTCAAACTCACGAACCTTGAATTCACGAAATGATCCAACGGCGTGGGGTAAGATGTGATCAATGGCTCACGTTGACCCTCGACTCCTGGGTGATGGGTTTCTTCAGCCTCTAACCATATTTCAAATCCTATCAATCCTACGATCCTCACGTTCTCATGAATTCTCCACGGAGAAATTAGATTGTTCGTCTCTGTCTTGAAAACCTTTGATTCTAAACTTTGGCAAAGGCACTTGGACCTGCTCCTTTCTTGATTTGGATCCAATTTGACCTTTTCTCGCCCTCTGCGACCTTCAAATGAAATCAATTGTCCAGTTCTTCTACCTTTCCTTGGCGAATTCTAGGCTTCAAGCCTTCTTTGTGCACGAATCTTGCACACTTAGAGATAACTCACGGTTTTCCTTCAAGGGAAGCTCCATGAACTCCTTGCAACAAATAATTCTTCAACTCTTCTATAAGTTTTAAGAAATTTGTTCCCTTTTCCCAGCTTGTGCACACTTTTCACGGTTCTATTCTCTGCTAGCACTCCTTCTTGTAAAGACACAATTTGAATCTCTTCTGAGCATTCTGAAATGAAATTCAGAACCTAGTCGATGCACTCCCTGCGGACCCTCCATTGCACTCTTTGCAGGAGTTCTCAGAAAGAGAAACAACTGAAACTCATTCTTCCCTTATCTAGAATTCAGTCATTCAACATAGAATTATAGAGCCTGCACACACACATAACATTTAAACAAAATGCATACAGAGAACATAAATAGCATGTAACATACCATTCAACAGGTGGTTCCAACATCCATAACAAACACATAGATTTGGAATCAAAGATTTCTTTTATTAATTCTAGTTCTCATGTACATGGAAAATAACAGCTAAATGCATAAAAATCCTTCGTTCTCCTATATTCTCCTTGTTATCAGGCAGTTTGTAATTTAGGTCACAGGCTACAGGATAGTGGAAAAACTGGCATAACAGGAACCTTCCCCACCCACTGTCACCTCGATGGGGAGGTTCTTTCTGTTTAGGGAGGTTGTCCCAGGGGTTATGTCCCTGATAACCTGGGGTTTGAAGAGGCAAAGAATATAAGGTTAAGATTTTAAGGTTTTCCCTCCTCTCAGGTTACCACCAGTATCAGATATTCCGCCTAATCAACCAATAAAGAAGTGAAGTCCCTATTGAGAACACCTGCCCAAAACAAGACAATAACAATACTATATGTATATTTTCATGTTATAATTCAAAGGGTTAGTACTTCTTGACTATCTGATTTCATTTAACAAGCAATATAATAGACAGAATGAGGTCAACGTTAAGCTATATAGCCTATGCAATATCAACAATTCATCAATGTCTACAAAAATGACCAAGCCAACAACATTTTCAATCAACAATAGCTCAATAAATGCTTGACCCCATCATTAATTTCTTATTCGCTAGTTAGAAAGGTTGTTGCATCAAGTATGACGTCCACCTAGGTTAGTAGTGTTAGGGTTAGTTAGGGCTTCAAGAATAAAGTTTTAAAATATGATTTTTGTACACTACAAGCTCAACGTTGTAAGTCTAACCAGTGCCTTAGGGTAAAATGGATTCAAAAGAAAGGGGAAAAGATCTCGGGAGGATTTAAAATTTAGAGACTAGAAGGTAAGTTCTTATGGTGATGCAATGGCAGGGCCCTAGAATCAAAACCCTAAGGGAAGGAGGCTCATTCCGGTGTTTCTTAGGGAAGGCCTCATGCTCCTTCCTCTTTCTCTAAATGCACTTGGAAAAATGGCTAACTTCAAAGTACAGATTTAAGGGAGAAACTGTTGCAGGGGCAAGGCTTTCAAACCCTAGAAGGTTAAAACCCTAGGTGTAGATTCAACTAGGCCTAGGACGTCTCCTTTTTTCAACCTATACTTTAATGCTAACTCAGAAAAAGGGAGAAAAGTGTAGCAACGACTAGGCTATATCTTCCTTTATCAATGGCTAAAATTATTTCTCAAACATGGGGACATATAGAAATGACCTACTAGTGTGCTTGCTACCTAGGGTTTCAAAATATAATAGCAATATAATAGAAAAATGTAAGAAATTAAGCCTACAACCATTCACTTAAGAAGTTTTTCATGAAAAATTCACTTACATATCATGAAGAATGCATAATCAAACCCTAGTTGTAAACCTTCCATGAGAGAAACACCATAAATACCAAGAGAAATACTTCAAGGAGAGTTGCGGCTCACTTCCAACACCAAAAATACTAAGAAAAAGGTTAAAAGTTAGTCTCTCACAAGAGAGTGAGTTATGTTATGTTTAAAATGAGGAAAAACATCCTCAATTTATACCAATCCATGACCTTCAAATTAAAAAATAGGTCATTAAAATAGCTGACAAGGCTGACTACAAAATTTACACTATTTTTACATTAACTGCTAGGAAAATGGCATAATACGAGCAAAAAGTGGGACGTCAAGCCCTTCTGAGGGAGACGTTGGCCCTTTTTGGGCATATCCAGCATCCAGAAGCCAGACGTTGGCCCTTCTAGGGATCCTCCAAGATGCCACACGTGCCAAATAGCTCCATCACACTGCCACACGCTCAGGATAACTTCCTGCTTTGTTGGGTGATGTCCTGTCCATCAAGGGGTAAATGTTCCATCTGAAGTGGGTGATCCCCCCTAGGCCGGGCTCTGCCAAAATGTCCTGGGTGGAAAGTCCTTCTTTCTTCTCGTGCAAAGGCTTGTCATAACATTGTCATGTCTCTGCCATCCTAGCAACCATCTGATGGGCTCTTCATCCCCATGGAGGTCCGAGCTAATCATATCCCCATGTGTACCGGTCCATTGGTACCTGTCCGTCAGGTATGGTCCTACACATCAAAAACTTCGCCCTCCATGGGATCATTAGTCCTCAGGATCATAGCAATGTCAATCATATCTCATCATTAAATTTATCGAATACATGCATAAAATCCCTAGCATATCATCTAATAGCTCAAAGACATTACACTGATCTACTATACAAAGTTGAAGCAATAGATAGAACAACCTATTGGGCTAGTATCCATAAGAAGAAGAAAGTTTCTACAGAAGATTATTCAAGCCATGTACATGAAGTGATATGGTCTAAGGATGTCCAGTCATAGTGAAGACCATGGGTAGGTATTGTCCGTGGGTGCCTTTGTAGGAGGTGAGTTGTACCCATCATGGATGCACTTTTTCCAAGCCCCTCTATTGCCTTTATTCTTTATTTATTGCTTTTTCTTTCTTTCTACTTCAAGGTCTGACCAGAGGACACTACCTTGGCATGGTAACCAAAGCTAACAGTGTTACCCACTGGTATTTTCACAGAAATGATAAGGCTGGCTCGTGATGAGACCCCCTTTCCCTTGGCTATGTAACCAAAGGTCATTTCCCTGGCGTGGTGACCAGATAATGGCAATGCCATACTGATAGATACCTATGAACATAATGGGCCAGCTCATGATGAGACCTCCCATCCTCTTGGTTAGGTCTTGTTTTTATTTTTTTTCTTCGGGTCCCTTTTGTTTCTTATCGAGAGGCCTTTTATTGCTTTCTCAGGGATCCCTAGGCGAAGCATCTCTAGGTTTTATTTCCTATGGCTTTTATCTTTTACCAGATGCTTTTACCCCCTGGGCCTTTAGCCCCTTCTTCCCACAGGATGAAGTGTAACCCCTCAAGTAGGTCATCCTAATTCATAGACTAGGGGAGTGGGATTGATGTATGGGAGAGAAGATGTAAAGTGATAGTATGACAGGAGCAGATGATGGCTCTTCAAATCCCCCCTGGTGGCTAACCAAAACCCATGGATACAAGATTTCTAGGTCACCCCGTTAATCCCCCCAAACAATGGTCAAGTGGGTTAGTGTAAGATCCAAGCAGTTGTCAGAAATCTAAGGAACCTGATGCATATATAAGAAAGTTATAATGATCAAACATGACACATACCATGATACCTGGACCAATTACCTCATGGAGCAAGAGTCTTCTATGATGCAAGTCCAATCTGATGGTAATGGATGGTGCTACTGCTTGATAGGACAAATCTGGCGAAGAAGAAGAAGGATGGGACTTCCAGGGCCATGCTCAGGTCAATCCTTCTCTCGGTACTCCATGTCTAGGACCTGTGGGCCTTGAGACATGATATCCTAGTTAACCCTAGAAAACAGGGATAACATCTAGCTCCAACTCAGGGACATGTGCTCACCGTAGAGCGCAATAGAACCTCAACATATCTAGCATAAACTTGGAGACCTGCTCACACTTGAAAAGAAATATTAGCAACAAAGGTGGGGTGGTATTGCCACCCCGCAAATATAATATATGTACATGCAGTAATCATAGATGCGAACAGAAAGTGAAATACTTACTTGTACTTACCTGCTGGTTGGATGTTTGGTGTAGTCAAACAACCAATGAAGCCAATCCAGTAACGTTCCTTGATACCTGCCTTTGTGCTTCATCATAAACCAGAACAATGACAAGTCAATCACAAAAATTCCATGAGTTACAATGTATATCATATCATCGGAAAGGTCAGAATCTAACTCATGGAGGCGGGTGGGAGGGATAAAATCCTGCCAAGTCCATCTCTAAGGAAAGTACTCAATCCACTTCAAGAAAGGGTCATGAAAAATGAAAGTTTTATAAAATTGACTCAAAGGACCTGCAAACTGGTTATCTAGGACATCCTCATGCCCTAAATTCAAAGAAGGGATTGACAAAGATCTAGCAGATGACTAGCAGACTAAAAAGGGAAAGTTGAAAAACTGACTGAAACACACAGTAACCAACCAACCCTTGGAGTTCAGGGTTTGCCTAAAAGGAAACTCAACATTAAAAATATACTTCCCAAGCACACCTTTAATGGACAGGCACAGTAAAGTAACAACAGGTGGCTGGAGTGAAAATCCATGAGAGACTTTCCTTAGGCAAACAATGTTATCACTTGTATCAAAATCTGAGCAGATAGGCGATTGACAATCATCTTCACAAAATAAGTCCAAATTCTCAGAAGAACAGTCATCAAATTCCTCAAGGTATGATCGAAAATCATCAGGAAAATAAGGTACTGGTCCATCCTTGGTCCTTTGGGAGGTATGGGTAAAAACCTCATCTCCTTGTTGCCACTGGTCAAAAGTAATTTGTTGTGGTAGTTGCAAGGGCAACATCCGAAGATGAATTTTTATGTCATAGATGGGATCTGTATCATAACTAAATTCATCCCACCTACGTATCCCAACATGTATGAACTCGTCGAAATTAGCTATGTCAGTATCAGTATCATAACATGGAGGAGTCAAAACATCCAATACTTCTGTACTCTCTGTGTCATAAGGTAAAGAACCACTAAAAACTTGGAAGGGGGAGTAATTTACCTTGCTTACTCCTTCCTGTGCAAGAGCTTCAAGTATTTGGATAGCTTCATCGAGTGGAAGATCTGCCTCTACATCTTCAGTCTTGAGACATAGGGGATCTGGTTTGTCAAAGGGTTCCATTCCTTCTTCATTTTCTGAGTCATAGAACAAGGTATCATCAAAAGAATGAAAATGACTTACCTGATTCTCTTCATCTTGTGCAGAAGGGACAGGATCTTGGAGAACTTCATCAGACTAAGGAGTGATCACAGGTTCTTCATCCTCATAACTCACATTTCTGGTTATATCTTTGTTGCTTTCTATCGGATTATGGGGGTGGTCTTGCTCCTCTTCAAGGGGTTGACAATGGTCTTCACAAACCTTGTTTCTTATATCAGAGGATTCTTGGTATTGATCATGATAAGATCTTCTGAGATTTTCTACAATTTCAGTGGTGAATCCTTTGTGGTGTAAGGTTACCATGAGGTTTTGAAGGACATCTTCATACATTTGACAATCTGGCTTAGTAAGATCTATAAACCTACTGATGAGGTGTATGAAAGATGATATACCCCTATCCTTGAAACAACTCTTAAAACGCTTTTGTAAGTAGGATGGAAGAGTGAGTAAGAACAACTTTATAAGAGCATCCTCTCCTCCCAACTTTATCTCAGTCAAATGCTCCAAAAAATTTACTATGTGAGGAGCTGGGAGCCCCAAAAACATTGGAGATTTGTCTAGCCATTTTGTATCAAAGTAATTTGGGTATCCTTGAAAACTTATGAAATCAATACTTGGATACATTTGTTCCCAGTGTGCCATGATCCGATAATTTGAAAATACCACAGAAAGTAATGTGGCACCTTAAGAAATATCAGTGGAGTCCCTAGATATTTTTCCTAAAACTATCAAAGAATAGGGGAAAAAAGTCTATTGGAGTCTCTAGGTAAGCTTGTAAGAGAAAAGGTCTTTGAGGCAAGGCTTACCAAAATATTTCTCGTTTGAGGAAGATTGACTCAGTGTTCCCCGACAACAGCGCCAAAATGTTATCGTGCAGTTTGTATTTTAGGTCACAGGCTACAGGATAGTGGACAAACTGGCGTAACAGGAACCTTCCCCACCCACTGTCACCTCGATGGGGAGGTTCTTTCTGTTTAGGGAGGTTATCCCAGGGGAGACATCCCCGATAACCTGGGGTTTGAAGAGGCAAAGAATATAAGGTTAAGAGTTTAAGGTTTTCCCTCCTCTCAGGTTACCGCCAGTATCAGATATTCCGGCTAATCAACCAATAAAGAAGTGAAGTCCCTGTTGAGAACACCTACCCGAAACAAGACAATAACATCACTATATGTATATTTGCAGGTTATAATTCAAAGGTTTAGTACTTCTTGACTATCTGATTTCATTTAACAAGCAATATAATAGACAAAATGAGGTCAACGTTCAGCTATATAGCCTATGCAAGATCAACAATTCATCAATGTCTACAAAAATGACCAAGCCAACAGTATTTTCAATCAACAATAGCTCAATAAATGTTTGATGTCATCATTAATTGCTTATTTTCTAGTTAGAAAGGTTGATGCATCAAGTATGACATCAACCTAGGTTAGTAGTGTTAGGGTTAGTTAGGGTTTCAAGAATAAAGTTTTAAAAGATGATTTTTGTACACTACAAGCTCAACGTTGTAAGTCTAACCAGTGCCTTAGGGTAAAATGGAGTCAAAAGCAAGGGGAAAAGATCTCGGGAGGATTTAAAATTTAGAGACTAGAAGGTAAGGTCCTATGGTGCTGCAATGGCAGGGCCCTAGAATCAAAACCCTAAGGGAAGGAGGCTCATTCCAGTGTTTCTTAGGCAAGGCCTCATGCTCCTTCCTCTTTCTCTAAATGCACTTGGGAAAACGGATAACTTCAAAGTACAAATTTAAGGGAGAAATTGTTGGAGGGGCAAGGCTTTCAAACCCTAGAAGGTTAAAACCCTAGGTGTAGATTCAACTAGGCCTAGGACGTCTCCTCTTTTCAACCTATACTTTAATGCTAACTCAGAAAAAGGGAGAAAAGTGTAGCAACGTCTAGGCTATATCTTCCTTTATCAATGGCTAAAATTATTTCTCAAACATGGGGACATATAGAAATGACCTACTAGTGTGCTTTCTACCTAGGGTTTCAAGATTCAACAATATAATAGCAATATAATAGAAAAATGTAAGAAATTAAGCCTACAACCATTCACTTAAGAAGTTTTGCATGAAAAATTCACTTACATATCATGAAGAATGCATAATCAAACCCTAGTTGTAAACCTTCCATGAGAGAAACACAATAAATACCAAGAGAAATACTTCAAGGAGAGTTGCGGCTCACTTCCAACACCAAAAATACCAAGCAAAAGGCTAAAAGATAGTCTCTCACAAGAGAGTGAGTTATGTTATGTTTAATATGAGGGAAAATGTCCTCAATTTATACCAATCCATGACCTTCAAATTAAAAAATAGGTCATTAAAACAGCCAACAAGGCTGACATCAAAATTTATACTGTTTTTACATTAACTGCTAGGAAAATGACATAATATGAGCAAAACGTGGGATGTCAATCCCTTCTGAGGGAGACGTTGGCCCTTTTTGGGCATATCCAACATCCAGAAGCCAGACATTGGCCCTTCTAGGGCTCGTCCAAGCTGCCACACGGGCCAAATAGCTCCATCACACTGCCACATGCTCAGGATAACATCCTGCTCTACTGGGTGACGTCCTGTCCATCAAGGGGCAAATGTTCCATATGAAGTGGGTGATACCCCCCTAGGTCGGGCTCTGCCAAAATGTCCTGGGTGGAACGTCCTTCTTTCTTCTCGTGCAAAGGCTCATCATAACGGTTTCATGTCTCTGCCATCCCAGCAACCATCTGATGGGCTCTTCAGCCCTATGGAGGTCCGAGCTAATCATATCCCCATGTGTACCGGTCCATTGGTACCTGTCCGTCGGGTATGGTCTTTCACATCAAAAAATTCTCCCTCCATGGGCTCATTAGTCCTCAGGATCATAGCAATGTCAATCATATCTCATCATTAAATTTATCGAATACATGCATAAAATCCCTAGCATATCATCTAATAGCTCAAAGACATTACACTGATCTACTATACAAAGTTGAAGAAATAAACAGAACAACCTATTGGGCTAGTATCCATAAGAAGAAGAAAGTTTCCACAGAAGATTATTCAAGCCATGTACATGAAGTGATATGGTTTAAGGATGTCCAGTCATAGTGAAGACCAGGGGTAGGTATTTCCCGTGGGTGCCTTTGTA
>ML782082.1:97056-111940 GCA_009831015.1 Picea engelmannii | reverse complement strand
ATTGGGCTAGTATCCATAAGAAGAAGAAAGTTTCCACAGAAGATTATTCAAGCCATGTACATGAAGTGATATGGTTTAAGGATGTCCAGTCATAGTGAAGACCAGGGGTAGGTATTTCCCGTGGGTGCCTTTGTAGGAGGTGAGTTGTACCTGTCATGGATGCACTTTTTCCAAGCCCCTTTATTGCCTTTATTCTTTATTTATTGCTTTTTCTTTCTTTCTACTTCAAGGTCCGACCAGAGGACACTGCCTTGGCGTGGTGACCAGAGCTGAGAGTGTTACCCACTGGTATTTTCGTAGAAATGATAAGGCTGGCTCGTGATGAGACCCCCTTTCCCTTTGCTATGCAACCAAAGGTCATTTCCCTGGCGTGGTGACCAGATAATGGCAATGTCATACTGCTAGATACCTATGAACATAATGGGCCAGCTCATGATGAGACCTCCCATCCTCTTGGTTAGGTCTTGTTTTTATTGTTTTTCTTTGGGTCCCTTTTGTTTCTTATCAAGAGGCCTTTTATTTCCTTCTCGGGGATCCCTGGGCAAAGCATCTCTAGGTTTTATTTCCTATGGCTTTTATCTTTTATCAACTGCTTTTACCCCCTGGGCCTTTAGCCCCTTCTACCCACAAGATGAAGTGTAACCCCTCAAGTAGGTCATCCTAATGCCTGGACTAGGGGAGTGGGATTGATGTATGGGAGAGAATATGTAAAGTGATAGTATGGAGGGAGCGGACGATGGCTCTTCAAATCGCCCCTAGTGGCTAACCAAAACCCATGGATATAAGCTTGCTAGGTCACCCCGTTAATCCCCCCAAACAATGGTCAAGTGGGTTAGTGTAAGATCCAAGCAGTTGTTAGAAATCTAAGGAACTTGATGCATATATAAGAAAGTTATAATGATCAAACATGACACATACCGTGATACCTGGACCAATTACCTCATGGAGCAAGAGTCTTCTCTAATGCAATTCCAAGCCGATGGTGATGGATGCTGTTGCTGCTTGACAGGACAAATCTGGCAAAGAAGAAGAAGGATGGGCCTTCCAGGGCCATGCTCAGGTCAATCCTTCTCTCGGTACTTCATGTCTAGGACCTGTGGGCCTCGAGACATGATCTCCTAGTTATCCCTAGAAAACGGGGATAACACTCCTCTACAACTCTACAACTTACGAATTCTTAATTATGTTACAAAGATACAAGGGTTGAGGGTGTCTATCATCCGGTTTCCCTCCTAAGCTTCTAAAACTGTCTAATCTATCATTTAAATCTACCTACTTGTATTAAACATACATAAATACCTAGTAAATCCGCAGATAGGAACATACACTCCAAATCAGTTTGGATATTCAATACATAAATGCTAATGCACTTTCCTCCTGATCATTACATTAATGTTTTAGATTTTAAAATTCAAAAAATTTGCACAAAAAATGTGTTCAAATGAAATCTGTGCGTCCAACTGTCTCCTTTCACTAGGCGCGTGCTTGATGGCTTAATGTGATGCTCCTGCATCATACTCCCTCGCTTGAAAATTTTCATGAACTCCTTTTCATGAGCTCTTGCATGGTCTGTCCATGCCTTTGAATTTTTGCTTCATCTTCCCAGCTGGCATCTTCAACTGGATGTCCTTTCCACTTGACCAAGTATTCAAAATACTCCTTCCTCCTGGTCTTTTTGCTAATCCTTTTGTTTATTATGCTTTCCATATGTGTATTTTCAGCTACATGCATTTGTTTTGTCCATTGAATCTTTTCTTGTTCATCCTTTTCCCTTGATTTTTCATCTCTGTAAGGGTACAAATCCGCGACATTGAATATCGGTGAGTTTTTGACCCCATCAGGTAATTCAATCTCATATGCGTTTGCCTCGAATTTACTTATGACCTTGCATGGTCCAATATTTTTCATCTTTAGCTTGTTAGGAACCTTTCCTTCCTCAAATGCGCAAGAATCAAATCGCCAACTTCAAATTGAAGTTCTCGCCTGTGTTGATTTGCTCTATTCTTGTACTCCCGACATGAACTGTACAACTGCTCCTTAATTCTGCTGTGAAGCTCCTTCATTCCTTCTACAAAGTCCTCTGCACTAGCACTCCATAATTCAACTTGTTATGAATCTTTCAATTCAAAAACTCCCCTTGGCTGCATTCCATGTATAATCTGGAATGGATTGTGCCATGTGCTTTTGTTAAATGAATTGTTGTAATAAAATTCCTCCTGTGGCAAAATATGATCCCATTGACTGTGGTGTTCAGTCACTAGGCTCCTCAACAGATCTCCCAAACTTTGATTCACTGCCTCAGTCTATCCATCCGTCTGAGGGTGATATGTTGAGCTAAAAGATAAATTAGTCCCCAACTTCTTCCATAGGGTCCTCCAGAAATGACCAACAAATTTGGTATCCCTGTCTGATAAAATACTCTTGGGTAAGCCGTGAAGTCTAACAACTTCCTTGAAAAAAAGATTGGCAACATGTGTTGTGTCACTGGTTTTCTGACATGGTATGAAATGTGCCATTTTAGAAAATCTTTCGACTACCACGAAGATTGAGTCACAACCCCTTTGCGTCCTTGGCAATCCTAACACAAAATCCATTCTTACCGCCTCCCATGGTCTCTCTGGTACTGGCAATGGTTGATACAACCCTGTATTCGGTCTCTTCCCCTTGGCATGCAAGAAAATTTTGCACCTATCCATGAATTTCTTGACATCTGTTCTCATCCTCGACTAATAGTATGAGCCATTCAACTTCAAGAACATTTTATCATGACCGAAGTGTCTGACCAATCCTCCACTGTGCTTTTGCTTTAGCAAATTCTCCCTCATGGAGCATTTCAAAATACATAGTTGATTGCATTTAAACAATAATCCATCCTAGATCATATACTCGGTCCATTGGCTTCTGTCCCTGGGAATTGGATTCTTAGATGCCTCATATGCTTCTCTAAAATCTGGATCATCCCTATACATTTCTTTGAGGTTATCAAAACCCAAAGTCTTGACTTTGAATTCCTGCAATAGCAAAGATTTCCTGCTCAAAGCGTCAGCCACTTTGTTAGCAGTTCCATAAATATGTTTAATCACAAAAGTAAAATTCTGCATGAACTCAACCCATTTAGCATGTTTTTGGTTCAACTTCTCTTGTCGAGTCACAAATTGCAAAGCGTGATTATCAATGTACAAAATGAACTCTTTGGGAACCAAATAGTGCCTCCATTTCTTTACCTCTTGTATAATTGCATAGAATTCTTTGTCATACGTGGAGTATTTGATCTTTTCTTCATTCATTTGTTAACTGAAATACGCGATCAGCCTATTATCTTGGCTCAAGACCTCTCTAATGGAAAATCCACTCACATCACACCTGACCTAAAATGTTTTGCTGAAATCTGGAAAAACCAGAATTGGTTGCTCAGTGATATTCTTCTTCAACAGGTTGAAGCTCTTCTCCACTTCGTCTGCCCAGTGAAAATATTTATGTCGCTTCTTCACCATATCCATCATCGGTGCACTAATTCCACTTAAGTTTTAGATGAATTTCCTATAGAATCTAGCCAACCCATGGAAGCTTTGAACTTCGAACATGCTCTTCGGTGATGGCCAATCCTTAATTGCCTTTATCTTCTCCGGATCCATTTTCAATTCATTTGCAGAGATAACAAAACCCAAATAAATGATTTATGTCCTCATAAATGACGATTTCTTCATATTGATCAGCAATTTCTCTTGCTGCAATCTCCTCATCAAGACAGCTAAATGATTCAAGTGTTCTTCATCAAGATATACGATTACAAACTTACACAATGAAATCTTTTAAGACTTCGTTCATAAACCTCATAAAATTATTGGGCGCATTCGTCAAGTCAAATAGCATGACAAGCCATTCATATAGTCCTTCATTTGTCTTGAATGTTGTCTTCCATTCATCACCTTCCCTCATTCTTATCTGATGATATCTATTTTTCAAATCAATTTTTGAAAACAACTTTGCTCCACTCAAGCAATCCATCAAGTCATCCATCCTGGGTAAAGGAAATCTATACCTGATGGTGATTTTATTTATGGTCCTCGAATCTATACACATTCTCTATCCACCATATTTCTTTCGACTTAGTACTATAGGTACAGTGCATCGACTCAAGCTTTCTCTAACCAATCCTTTGTCCATCAAATCCTAGACTTGTCTTTTAACCTCTTCATTATCCCGTGGCGTCAACCTGTACGCTTCTTTGTTCAGCAAGCTTGCTCCAGATATAAGATCAATATGATGGATTATACTCCTGATAGGTGGCAACGAACAATGTAGTTTGTCCACTACTATGTCAGCGAACTCTTCCAGCAAACCCTAGATTTCTTCCGGCAAATCATCTATTCTAGTGTTGTTCAAAACAATTTGGGGTTTCCTAACCACAATGAATTGCGTGTATTCTTTCTTCTTAACTTCCTTAAGAAGTTCCTCCCCACTCATGAGAAGTATTGTATTTTTCATCTCTGGTTTCACTTATTTATCCTTAATCAGAAATAACATGTGCATCCTACCATTTTTTTCTAGTGTATGTGTTTTTTCTCCCATCATGCACCACATTTATGTCATATTTCCATGGTCTTCCCAGCAATAGATGACAAACGTCCATGGGAATAACATCACATAAAATTTCATCCTTATATCCATCTATCTTAAACTCAACTAAACATTGTTTAGTGACAATTACCTGATGCCATTTTTGCAGCCACGAGACTTTGTATGGGCTCGTATGCGTAACAGTCTCCAATTCCAGCTTCTCCACCATTTCTGTGGATACTAGATTATATGTGCTTCCACTGTCCACTATTACCTTGCATACCTTGTTCTTGGTATTGCAAGCAGTTCTAAACAAATTGTTTCTTTGGGATGGGTTCTCTGCCTCCTTCTCTAGCTTCAAGAGAAATTTCCTCATCATTAAGGATATTCCGCCCTCAACATCTTCTGATTCAACATTCCATCCTTGAGCTTCATCAATGTGAGTTTCACCATCTTTCTTCTTATCTGGATACTCATAGGATTTATGTTTGATTTTTCCATAGACAAATCATTTCACTTCACCTCCTCTTCCTCTTCCTCTTCCTCTGGCTCGAGGAAAATTGTTTCGGTCAGCATACTGTCTCCCTTGCAAGATTCCTCCTCTCTCAGATTGAGTTTGAGGTTTCTTTCCCTCATATTTGGACTTCTGCGTTTTGTCTTGAGAAATTTCCTTGCCTCTGCTTTGACTTTTGCCTCGACCTCTTTGAACTTTCTTTCGGCTCAACTTATATTCAGCTTTCAAAGCCGTATGATAAGAATATTCTATGGTTCGAATGGTCATCATGCTCATCTCTTCCTAAATGTCATATCGCAAACCATTCATATCTATGGAAAATTTCTGATCATCGCTCTCCTGATGACCTGCTTTGATGTTTATCCTGTAGAACTCTTTGGTGTATTCTTTCACCGTCATCAGCTTCTGCCTCAAATTTTGCATCCTCTGAAACAAATTGATTTGATAATCTCTGGGTATGAATTTGGCCTTCATTTTTGTGACCATTCTGTCCTAGATTTTGATTCTTTGTTTTCTTTTGCAACGCCTGTCAGCCTGTAGTTCATCCCACCACAGTGTTACATGTCCCTTCAGTCTAGTGACTGTGTTATTAACTTTCTTATCCTCTTCGACATCCTCATATTCGAAGTATTTGTCTAGAGATCTAAACCAATCTAGCAGCTCCTCAACATATAAGTTTCCTTCGTACATTAGAATGTTCATTTTTTCCTTGGCACCTATACTTGCAACAACTCTAAATAAGCGTTCTTCTGCAGCATCTTCGACTGCAATTTCTTCTCCTTCATTTCCAGCTTCATTTTCACTTTCATCTTTGTTGATATCTCCAGCATCGACTATTCACCTCTGTGTCATCTCCATGGCATCAAGCCTGAAACGTAATTCACACATCTCTCTTTCCACTGCTGGATCAGGCATTGGCCTTTCTCTTCTTCTCGACGACATGGTTGTAAAATTCCTATTTTCTCTCTGCTATAGAAAGAAAATAATTTGTCCTGTTATTTGATACCACAACTAGTGTTGATCCACGACCCTTGGGTTAAGACCTATGTGGGATCTTCTCTAAACCATGACAAGAGTTAAGAAAAACCCTTGATTAAGACCGTGAAGGATTTTCGGGTCTCGCGAGTTCGACGCTTTCAACACAATGCCACCGCTCTCTGCAATAGCTGAGATGTGAAGCTACGAATGGTCATAAGGTATAATCCCCCTCTCTTCAGCCCCTTGGAGAAGTTCCCACGACCAAGGAATTAGCACAAGCTCTTTTCGTGACTCGTGATCTCATGAGTTGGACAGTCGAAGACTATCGACTCCTCTTGCTCCAAACCTCCAATAACCGAGATGTGATACATGTATGTATCCTCCTCGTTAGCGCCTTTACAAGTGGCTGTCGACTAGAGCTTAACTCTAGCACCTCTCACAACTCGTGACTTCGTGAGTTGGAGTGTTGAACGCTCGTGCTCCTCCCTTGCGAATCCCCAAAATGTCATAATTCAACAGGGCGTTGACTCCTCCACAATGACACATGTACGCCACCTGTCACCCACTTCGACCTTTTTTTACACTCTGTATGTTTTCCCCACCTGTCAACCACGTCTTCTTCTCTTACGGGATGTGCCACTTGTCCGCACAAGCCCTCAGCGCTCGACACTTCGCGACTTTTGTGATCCAATTGCAATGTTTCCCAACCTTCGAACCCCCAAAACGTGATACAATGTGAGGTTCAATCCAATGGTTCTCCTATGGACAAGATCCAGTGGTTTGGCTCTTTTTCCCTGCACTTCGCGACTTGGGACTTGGAGCGACCAAGAATTTGGCCTGTCCTTCAAACTCACGAACCCTGAATTCACGAAATGATCCAACAGCGTGGGGTAAGCCACAATCAATGACTCATGTTGACCCTCAACTCCTGGGTGATGTGTTTCTCCGGCCTTTAACCATCTTGCAACTCCTTTCAATCCTACGGTCCTCACGATATCGTGAGTTCTCCATGGAGAAATTAGACCGTTCGTCTCCATCTTGAAAACCTTCAATCCTGAACATTGGAAAAGGCACTTGGACCTGCTCCTTTCTTGATTTTGATACAATTCGACCTTCGCTCGCCCTCTGCGACCTTCAAACGAAATCGATTGTCCAGGTCTTCTACCTTTCCTTGGCGAATTCTGGGCTTCAAGCCTTCTCTGTGCAAGAATCTTAAACACTTAGAGATAACTCACGATTATCCTTTGAGGGAAGCTTTGTGCACTCCTTGCAACAAAGAATTATTCAAATCCTCTGTAAGTTTGAAGAAATTCATTCCCTTTTCCCAACCTGCTTACACTTTGCACGACTCTGTGCTCTGCTAGCACTCCTTCCTGTAAAGACACAATTTGAATCTCTTCTGAGCGTTCTGAAATGAAATTCAGAACCTGGTCGACACACTCCTTGAGGACCCTCCACTACACTCTTTGTAGGAGTTCTCAGAAAGAGAAACTCATTCTCCCCTTATCCAGAATTCAATCATTCAACATAGAATTCTAGAGCCTTCACACACACATAGCATTTAAACCAAATGCATACAGAGAACATAAATAACCTGTAACATACCATTCAACAGGTGGTTCCAACAACCATAACAAACACATAGATTTGGAATCAAAGCTTTCTTCTATTAATTCGAGTGCTCCTGTACATGGAAAATAACAGCTAAATGCATAAAAATCCTTTGTTCTCCTATATTCTTCTCTGCAACTCTACATCTTACGAATTTTGAATTATGTTACAAAGATAAAAGGGTTGACGGTGTCTATCATTCATTTTCCCTCCTAAGCTTCTAAAACTGTCTAATCTATCATTTAAATCTACCTACTTGCATTAAACATAAATAAATTCCTAGTACATCCGTGGATAGGAACATGCACTCCAAATCAGTTTGGATATTCAATACATAAATGCTAATTCACTTTCCTCCTAATCATTACATTAATGTTTCAGATTTTAAAATTCAAAACATTTTCACAAAAAATCTGTTCAAATGAAATCTATGCGTCTAGATGTCTCCTTTCGCTAGGCGCGTGCTTGATGGCTTTATGTGATGCTCCTGCATCCGACACAAACAATGTTAAATTTCTGCAGGGTGAAAAGACATATGCCATTAACATGAGTTCAGAGTCTTCATTCAATGTTTTGCCATGTAACTAGGTCGGGTGGGGTGTTCACGTTTTTTGGTTTAGGTTTTAGGTGTGGGTTAATTACATTACCGTGGAATTAGGGTTTACGACCTATCACGACCTCATTGGAAAACAACCTTATAACTACCTCAGATAACTACCTTAGTAACGTTAATACTTGTGCATTGAGTAACCATTTCAATACACTATGGCGAGCACTACTTTGGTTCGTTATCATGTTAAAGCAATGCTAACAAATTACGACACCTTTGTACAACAAGTACGATAGGTATATAGGGGAGGTAAGATTCGTATTATATGTAAATTCAAACATATACATATATTTTGTTAAGGATTTTGTGTAGTGACTATCATGTTGTGTCAATACGATTTTAAGAATAGTGCTAGTATGCAATTAAATTCTTATGGCCTACTATACCTATATACATATGGGTATGATATATTTATATATATATATATATATACAATGAGTAAATATTATATCATATGACAAATCGAGAAAAAATTATACATATGCATAATGGTACATACTAGGGGCTCCATATATGAGTTTCTATATGGGTAAGTGTTAAGATTCACTTAATGGGTACAAAGTGGAAATGTGTTGAGTTTAGATATAAGTTGGGTCCTTTGGTAATAACTTATATAGATGTATGAAGATAAGAATCGTATCAATGTTTTGGTAGATATATACTATAGTCTCTAAATAGATGGAGTGAGCAATGCTAGCATTATTGTTGCTAAGAGACGGTAATAAAGTTATGTGGAACAAACAGTAAAGAGTTAAGGAGTTTAATGAACCTAACAAAAAAAAAATTAATTGATAAATTTGGGGTACATTACATATGGTATCAGAGCTAAAGGTTACAACACTTGGACCTCAGGGCAAGGCCAAATTAGTTTAGTTCATTTTATTTTTGTTCAAAAGCTAACAAAATGCTTACTACATTGCAAACATACAAATTTTGGTATGTTGTAATAATGGAAACACAGAACGAGGATGAGATCAGAGTGGAAGAGAATCTTGATCAAGGACCTCCTAAATAACCCGAACAGAATAGTGAAGGAAGTTGAGGCACCTAGGTTCTCGAAACAATGAGGAACCTTATTATAGACCTGAAAGTGTTCAAGGCAGATAATGAGAAACTGAAAAAGGCACACGAAGACCAACAAGAAATAAATGAAGTGTTTCTACGCATCATAGTAACAAAGAAGATCCCAAAAGACAATGACAAGGAGGAAGAAGTCAGCAAAAGAGCCTCTAAAAATTCTGGTCATGAAACAGAAAACAAGAATAGATCTTCTGAAAGCACACAAGTGGCAGGAGACAAAACAACCACATGAAGGAAAAGAAAACAAGTGGATCACCTGGAAGGTGAATTCAAGAAGATCAAACCATCCACCTTTGACAGAGAATCTAGGACGGGTGAAGAGGTTGAAGCATGGTTACTGGATATAAATAAATACTTCCAGATTTATAATTATTCTAGTAACATGAAAGTTTGAATGGCCATTTATAACCTGAAGCAAAAGGTGAGTATTTGGTGGCAAGACATGAAATTGACCAAAGGATTAAAAGATAAATAGATGGAATGGTAAGACTTCAAGAAACAATATTTATCAGAAAGATATTACGAAAGAAAAAATAAGGAATTTTATGAGCTAAGACTCAGACAAATGACCATGGACGATATGATAAATAAATTTCTTGAAATATTGATATTTGTGCCATACATCGAGGAAGAAAAGTAAAAATGTAGTGGTTCCTAAGATTCATACCATAGTCCTACAAGGACAAAATTGAATTCAACAATCCCAAAATTTTAAGCGAAGTTTTCATAAAGGCCTAGATGTGTTATGATCAGTACGAACAGAGGTATGAATTTCCCGAAGCATGGAAGGATAATAAACATGAAAGAATGAATCAACGGAAGAAAGGATTCCAACCAGACCCTTTCCGGAATATGGAAAATAACTTCCAAAGGAAATATTTTCATTCTAACAACCAAAATACCCAAGGGGGAGGTAGAACAGTTAATCTAGGAGCCAAGAAAATTGGGGACATCCCTAGGGAACCATTAAAATGTTGGGAGTGTGGAGAACCTCACTTGAGGAGGAATTGTCCACGTTTAACTTCCGCAGCAAGGACCACAGTCCATAACCTACAAGAAGCCTCCACAGTAGGATATGTGGGCAGAAGCATGCACATAATTAATGCCGTTGTAGATGGCTGACAAACTGATCATCAATCCACTATAGTGGAGGTTGAAGGTAAAATTCATAATAATCACATTTCTATTCTAATTGATCCAGTAGCTATTTTGAGTTATGTTAATCCTATTTTAGTTGATTCAAAAAAGCTTAAGATAGTAAAACATGTTAATTTCAGGTTAGTACAGTTAGCCATAGAGACTAAGAGAAAAGTAACAGATTTCATTTCTTATTGTGAACTCAGTTTAGATGGACAAATTATGAAGTTATTCTGAATATTTTACCTTTAGGATCTTACGATATAATCATTGGGATGGACTGGTTGGAAAAACATAAAGTAATTTTGAATGGTTATGAAAAGTCACTTACTTACAAGGATGAAAACAACATAGTTAGAACAATACAAGGAATCAGAAAACCAGTCTCAATTAGGCATATTTCAGCCAATGCAATTTAAAAAATGCATGAATAAAGGTTTTCAAAATTATGCTATTCAAGTAACTAATCTATTAGAAAAGGCATATAAACCCAATCTAGAATATTTTACAGTCCTGCATGGGTTTAGAGACGTATTTGTGGGAGAAATACCAGAACTACCTACAAGAAGAGAGATATATTTCTCTATCGATCTACTGCCTCGATCAACCCCGATATCTAAGGCACCCTATAGGATGAGTTTACCCGAATTAACATAGATGAAAATTCATCTACAAGAACTGTTGGACAAGGAATACATCAGACCAAGTGTCTTGCCTTGGGGAGCACCAGTCCTTTTCATTAAAAATAAAGATGGGACTTTAAGATTATGTATTGATTATCGACAATTAAACAAGATGACGATTAAGAATAAGTATCCTCTACCTAGAACTAATGACCTGTTTGACCAAGTGGGATGAGAAAATATTTTCTATAAGTTATATTTAAGGTCTGGTTATCACCAAGTCAGAATAAAGGATGACGATATAAATAAAACAACTTTTAGAACGAGATACAGACACTATGAGTTTATCGTAATTTTGTTTGGTCTTACTAATGCACCAGCAACATTTATGTGTTTTATGAATAGAATATTCAGTCAATATTTGGATAAATTTGTTTTGGTATTTATTGATGACATTTTAGTTTATTCGGAAACGGAAGAAGAACATGAAGAACATCTGAAAATAGTATTGCAGAACTTAAGGAAACACAAGTTATATGCAAAATTTGACAAATGTGACTTCTACCAAAGGAGAATACAATACCTAGGACATGTGATATCTGAAGAAGGTATTGCAATTGACCTAGAGAAGATAAGAGCCCTTATGGAATGGTCTATCCCTAAGGATTTGGTGGACATTAGGTCATTTATGGGAATTACCGGTTACTACCGCAGATTTATCGAAGGGTTCTCTAATATTTCATATCCAATCACATCTCTACAGAAAAATGGAACAAGGTTTACTTGGTCACAAAAATGTCAGGACAACTTTAATAAACTAAAAGAATTGTTAACTACATCACCTATTTTAAGGGTAGAAGACCCTGATAAAGACTTTATAAGTTGCGTGGATGCAAGCAAATAAGGCTTGGGAGGTGTCCTAACTCAAGAGGGGTATGTTATCTGTTACGAATCACGTAAACTAAAAGAACATGAACGAAACTACGTCATGGAATTAGAATTCATAATTCATGCCCTAAAACTGTGGCGACATTATTTAATGCGGAGGAAATTTCTGTTGCTAATCAATAACAGTGGTGTGAAATTATTATTTAGTCAACCATATCTTAACTCAAGGCAAGTGAGGTGGTTGGCCTTCTTGAGTGAATTCGATTTCGAAGTAAGACACATCAAAGGCAAAGAAAAAAAAATTGCAGATGTCCTAAGTCGAAGGACTAATGGACTCTTTTAGATAAGTATTAGAAAAGAAGAAAATGGCATTGAACAAAGAATTAAATATGCAAGTTGTAATGACGAAAAATACATCAAAACAATAGCATATTTACAAGGAAATGTAGAAAAATTGGACAAAACATATCTGAGTTTGAATAAAAATAGACTTCTAAGGTTCAAAAATAAGTTGTACATACCTGATTCTGCTGATTTAAAGTCAACAATTTTGTATGAATTGCACAAGAAACCATATTCTGGTCATCCAGGATACCAGGAAATGGTAACTGCTTTAAGAAAATTATTTTATTGGCCTAACATGAAAGGTGAAAAAATTGAATACTTTTCTAAGTGCCTAGATTGCCAACAGGTGAAGGTTGAACATCAACATCTAGCCGGCCTACTACAGCCTCTGCCTATACCAGAATGGAAGTGGGAGATTATCTCACTGGACTTCATCACAGGTTTTCCTAAAACTCAAAAGAAAAATGACTCGATTATGGTAGTGATTGATAAACTTAGCAAGTTTGCACATTTTATACCTGTGAAATATAATTATAAAGCAATTAATATCACTAAAATATTTATGAAGGAAATATTTAGATTGCATGGAATTCCAAAAATGGTGATTTCGAATAGAGATCTCAAGTTTGCGTCAACATTCTGGAAAGAATTGTTTATAGGATTGGATACTAACCTGAATTTCAGCACAAGCTACCATCCACAAATGGATGGGAAAACTGAACGAATGAATCATATTGTGGAATACATGTTACAAATGTACGTAAGAACAAAGCCAGCCAAGTGGGAGGAATATCTGCACTTAGTGTAATTTGTGTACAATAATGGCTACTAGACGCCAGCTAAGATGAGTCCCTTCGAAGTATTGTATGAAAGAAAATGTACAACTCCGATTTTCTAGGATAACCCAGTTGACAGACTTATTATGGGACCAAATATGCTCCAGAAAATGGAGAAAACGGTAAGAAAGGTACAAAAAAATTTAAAGGAGGCACAAGACATACATAAAAGCTATGCAGATCTAAAAAGGAGAAACCAGGAATTTCAAGTTGGGGACCATGTATACTTGAAAGTAAAATCAAGGAGAAGCTCTCTAAAGCTAGGAAATTGTTCAATGTTGGCACCCAGGTTTTGTGGCCCCTTCAAGATATTAGCTCGAATTGGACCCATGGCATACCAACTTTCACTTCCTACAAATTTAAAAGTTCATAATTTTTTTCATGTTTGGTTATTGAAAAAGTATATTCATGATCCTACTCACATCATTGATTGGAACAAGTTGCAGGTGGAACGAGAAGGCGAGTTCCAAGCAGAACCTCTGGGCATTCTGGACAGGAAATAAACAATACTACATAACATAGCCATCGCCCAGGTAAAAGTGCAATGGAAGCACTTTAGTCCTGAGGAGGCCACTTGGGAATTGGAGGAAGATTTGCAGAAATCTTATCCAACCCTATTCCGAGAGAGGAATGAACACTGAGAACAGTTTTGTACTTAAGGGGGAGAGAATGTAATATCCACAATAAATAATTAATTATTAAAGTCTATGTGTACTTATGAATAAATTTTCATTTTTGGTAAATTTGAATTTGGAAATTATTTTCCATTTATGGAAAATACGAATTGGAATTTGATTATTGAAATTAATTTTTTATGACTGTTGGGCAAGGATTTGATTTTCCCATCTAAATTTTTGATTGTGACACATGTAAAAGACAAATCTTTATATATATTAAATGCTGGAAGACAAATGGAACAACCAAGTTGAAAACAACTCACCATGACTCCATGAGTGAGGAACATATTTGTGTTGCCTCAAGGATGATTTTTAAAAGTGGAAAATGAGGAATTTGACCACTAGAAACCCCTAAAAATCGGGAATTTGTAAATCTACGAAAATTCCCAAGGAGGGAAGGAAAGACCTAGTCACAAGATGCACATAAATACAACATATAGAGGAGGCAGGACGTTGCTTAGTATGTTGGAGAAAGAGTACTACTTGTTGTTATGAACATTGTTTATTGTGAGTCAAGGGAATTTCTGATCTGTAAAAGAGGATTGTAGCAAAGGAGGATCATTTCAATTCTCCCTTATGGACTCATGGTCAGGCTAGGGGGTGAACGAAGCAAGTAATTTGGTTTTTCTATTCTACGGTTGGGTGCAACGTGGTTGTTCCATTTGTCTCCCAACATCAGTTTTAGATAAGCACATTTACTTGTATTCTGCTTAATATTTTGTTGATTATAAATTATTAGATGTGTGATGGGATTATGTGATGTTAGTGCATATATAAATTATTGATTGAATGTATAATATTATGTTGATTACCATTGTTAAAAGAATGATGAAATCATGTGATGTTATCATATACAAAAATGCTTGACTGAATATATATACCTAGATAATCATATGATAGAAAAGTTCGAGATATTGTATACTTCTAGTTCTATTTAAACGTGGTTATACATTATATGCATGACTATGTAGTCATACCTATAGATCTAGGCAAAGAAATTGATAGAAATGGTTATATATATATAT
>ML782082.1:44851-73919 GCA_009831015.1 Picea engelmannii | reverse complement strand
GATGATATGTTGTTGACATGTTCTGACATGATGGTTGATGATGCAGGCTGACGATAGCTTGTCGACCAGACTCACATATGGAGTAAAGGGGCCACACACGATTTCCAGAGAGGTTGAGGGAGAGGTGTGGACAGCAGCCTTGCCACAGCCTACTAGCACTCCCGTCGTGGCTCGAACTGTAGGTTAACGTTTACCTAGTTCGAAAGGATCCACGATGCCATGAGGGCAGACTGCGATAGTCGATCACAATGATTCTAAGGGGCACGCAATAAGGCAGGGGCCTCATTCCTTAGAGCCCTTAGTCTCCCACAAGTTCACCTGGCAGAGTGTTGACTCCAGGGGTTATAGATGTCTACCAATCAGTCAAGTCGGCGAGTGGCACCCTTGGAGGACATGGTGCATCCTGAAGGGCACGTCACGCAACAGAAACAAACGAGGCGAGTGGCACCCTTGGAGCACGTAGTGCGTCCTGAAGGGAACGTTGCATTGATGATGATGATGAGACAAACCTAGATGACCCTAAGACCTTAACTCCTTAAGAAATTCTCAAAACGACTCCCCTAATTAATTGTCGCCTAGTTCAAATCTAAACCTAAATTTAAAACATCTCTAAGATAAAATTTTGATTAGCCTTAAGAAAAGACCCTACAAAAATAAACAAAGGGCGTAAACTAAAGCCATCCTGAGTGTTAGTTAAAGTCTTCTTAAATTTAAAGGGGGTAAAGTGAAGAGAGGGTTAAATTAATTAAAATACATGGTTTTAATTGTAAAAAGGAATAAAAATTTAAAAAATGTGTGAGAGTATAAAACTAATGAACCTAAAAATATAATGAAAGGATTAATTAGCGCATCTATCTTTTTGGTTTTAAAAAAAAAGAAAAAAAGAAAGAAAGGAATAAATAATAGAAATAGGGAACCTTGTAATAAAGGAAACATAATAAAGGAAAGTAGGGGACATAGGGTAAAAAGAAAAAAGGAATCAACAATTAAGGACTTTCTAAAATGAACTAAATTTAGCAACTTCATTTTAGGGAAAGTTATTAAAAGCATGTAAGGGGATCTAGGAACACCTAGGAGTAATTTTAGGAGCGACTCTAGGTGGGTGAGGGAAATGAGTCTTTTAATTTTTAAAAAGAAAATTACTTTGGAGAAACGTGGGGGATGAGTGACACTTGGACGGCAGAGAATGTTTAGAGAATTATCATTAAAAATTAAATTAATAGTGATTTAGGGAAAGTAGGTGGGTCTCAAATTTCTATAAAAGAAGGGGAAGATGAGGAAGAAGGGGGAACGGTTAGCGTAACGTTACGCTGTCGGATTGTGGCTTGATTGATTGCTTGTGAGAAGTTGGGTTTTTTTCTCAGCTCGGATTGGAGTGGTAGCTCAGCCTTGCGAGGCGAGCTGAGAAGCTAGACGTATCTTCTAGAATTTGTGTGGCCCCTTTGCGGCTCGGGGGACTAAGGGAGAAGCAGAGTACCCCTAGTGATTGGCTGGGAGGTACCGGTGTAGTCTCTATGGTCGACGAGCAGGAGCGGCGTGGAGCAGGAGCGGCACGAGGCACGGAGTCATTCGCGGCAAGTGACAAGGGAACGGTATGATTTTTATTTTAGTAGATTAGAATGCATTCGGCTTACCCTGAGGGATAAAATCACTTACCACCGTCATTGGCGTGATGATGAAAATTTTTACGGTTGTTACTCACCTCTGTTATTTATTACAAACATTTGAAATTGTTCTTGATGGGGAATGGTGATCTGTATGTTAAAGGAACAATCATATTTTAATCATGGCTTCCTGAAATTACTCCAGATAATAAGATCTGTTTGCGTTTGAAATTTGAAATGATAAATGGTATTATATATTCTGGAGTGCTGAAAATTGTCGTGATTTAATTTTAATCCAAGGATAATTTATTTTTTTTAGGGCCAAGGTGATTTACCCTATGGTATTTGGCGTTTTACCCAACCGGGCAGCCAACAGTGACTTGCCGATTTGTGTCGGTCTGGATGTCTTGTGGATCCGATGGTTCTAAACCTGATTATCGTTTTCCCTTCAACTCTCGGTAAAAACATCAGCCACTTAAACCAGGCTTGTTGTCTTTATGTATTGACCCACGCGTTTCAAACTCTCCAATCTCTGCATTTTTGGGTTACCCGTCTCGATGTTGCGTTATAATTCCTAGCGATTGATGGAGGACACCCCGCGGTTTAGTACAATTGAACTTAGCATTGTTCTCTACGTTGTTGGTTATCTCAGTGCTTCATTGTTTTTAAAAAATATATATATATATAAATAAAAAATAAGTTCGCGTTGGGAGTTTTTATCAACATTACGGGTGTCAAAGAAAAAAAGAAAACAAAAAAAATCTCTGCAAATTGATGGCGTCCATTCTGGCGAGCCCTGCCAGTGTTTTCCCTTTTTCATGATTATAGCTATAGGAAGTTCCTTCTTGTGCGTTGATAACAACCTTGCATATTTTAACTACGGATAACAGTGAGCATCCTTCTGGTGTGTGTTCCTATACACGCTTGCCTTAAAAATGCGTCGGAGGTTACCGACTACATGACCACGAGTTGCCTTTAAACCGTGTTGAGCTTGTGGTTGTTATGAACCAATTGTCTTTCCTCAAACAGTGTCTGATTTTATCGTTTGTATGATCACATTTTCCTGTAAACGTGACCGATTATGCTGGTATGCCCACTATACTCGCGTTTAAATTGTGGACTGTGGCAGCGTTGATAGTCCCAGATTCCTTACTCGGATGTTCTGAAATGTATCACGAGAGAGTGATGGGAGAATTCAAGGTTAAATTTTCTGATTACCATCGCATATTCGTCTTGGATTCCCTCACTCCTAGAGAGACGTCTAACCCCTATCTTTGTTGCGTTGAATATTAAAAAAAAAAAAATGGGTGTACTTGAATTTATCCTTATTTATGAAGTTTTTTTCCTCTTAACACCGAGAACGATTGGTAATGCCGGTTGATTAGACCAATGTTTACCTCCGACGTAATTACCAGCCAGAGCGGCCCTCCTGCTGAGTATGGCGGAATTTCTGGTGGGGCGCCAGCTTGGGTAGCGCCTTAGACAGTGGGAGTAATGCCTCTAACAGTCTGGCCTGTACAACCAACCCACCGACTGCCAGGGCTTCGCCTTGCTGCAAGGCCTCCTTTAATTCTCTGTCGACCTCCTTTATTTCCGTAACAATTGTTTCTTTTTCTATCGGTTAATGCGGCGTGATGCCACGCTTTTGTCTTGTGCTTCAAGGATTTAATGGCAGCGTTCTGCATACTTTTAGTCAAGGCTGGATTCGGTGTTAACTGACAGATTTGGTGTGTTTAGGCTAGAATTAAATGGCAGGTGGCGGCTGATTGTGCCTCAGTCACTACGTATCAACATTTTATCATTAGGATAAATGTATGGTTTAACGATTAAAAGGCTAGACATGATGGTGAATTTGGTTATTTTTAATTACCATCCCTTGTAATATAAATGTAAAGATATCAACACTTATGGCAATTTATTGTAGATTAGTAAATTATAATAATTTAGATAATGTAGTTGTAAGACCTTTATAATATGAACGTAAGCATGTGATTAGTTAGGGTATTGTCATTGCAGTTTGTTTATTTTATTGCAAGGCTCTTACAAAATAAAATGTAATATGGTTATTCTCATGGGTAAGGAGTAATGCTACTTAAATGACATTTTACTGTTGTTTATTGCACGGAATTTAAATCATCATATGTCTCCCACTTTGGCATTAGTTTATTATATGTCTCCCATGATGATGTTAATTTACTTGATAATAATTTATTATAGTCTCCCATTTAAATTATCATATGTCTCCCATTTTGACATTGATTTATTATGTGTCTCCCATGTTGATATTAATTTAATTTGATAATGATCTATTATATGTCTCCCATTTAATTTATCATATGTCTCCCTTGATATTAATTTATTATGAGGTTAATTTATTACAATATTTACAATGTCTTGAATAGGAAGCCAGTATTAGTTTAAATCACAATGCTAATCTATTATAAGAGTAAATACATGGTTATTATGGTCAGGTTTTTGTAGTTCCGTTGTTTTTAATAACGAACAAAAGGTAAAGTCATCATTATTTTAATTGAAATGATTTGTGATATAGAAGGCGATGACATGGATGTGTTATGGTGATGTTATGGTAATTTATTTATTCTTGATAATGTGTAACTGTAGGATCCTTAAATCTAAAGGCACTCAATCGTTATGATTTAGCAAACGAGGATTTGAAATTAATTAATGTACACTATTTAAGACTGGGTTGGTTACTCGTCGTTTAAATAAAATCAAATAGAGTAATCGGTCTATAATTATTGTCATGGAGTCTCAATAGTGGTTGGTTGATGTCCGAGTCCCTCTGACTTATGTCTTCCATAGAGGTCGTGGTTGTCCGTTGATTTGATTGTACTTGGTTGTCTTTCTTTGCTTGGTCTACTTGTTTCGGGTGGGATGTAGACACCTCCATGTAGCCTTAATATATATGTCTGGGTGTGTGATTTTTTTGTGTAAATAATCCAGTGCTGTATCCAGAGTCTCGGGCCCTTTAAAGGCAGGGTTTCCACTCTTGCGACACACCTGAGGGGATTACTAGTTTCTGCCTGAGCAGTCGGCCAGGAGCCTATCTGACCTTCTCTCTCTCCGAAGCAGAGGACTAGGATTAAACGCCCTGCTTTTCTGTGTAGAAATAGTAAACTTTTCTACTATGGATTCTTCCATGTGTGACTGTACTGTATATAACACCTTATGTCATTGGCCGTTAACGCTTACGGTTTCTTGTTGTGCGCCTTATGTCATTGGTCGTTAATGCTTGCAGTTACTTGTTGTGCGTCTTATGTCTTCTTGTTGTGATCATCGTGGTTGCGTCTTGTGATTCGTCGGGTGGCGACATAGAGTGAAGTATGTATGTTTCCTTTTACACGCGCGCACACACTTTAAACAAGAAAAAAAAAAAAAAATCGCATTTGTTCTCAGAGTTGTTGTCATAACGAGGAGGACGTTACAAAATCGCTCCAAGAGAAAGAAAAGAAGAAGGGTTTGAAAGACACTGAAGCCCAAACAGCCGAAGCGGACGATTTTCGTTGATATGGGTTGGACAGGTGTCACCGGATCGTGAACTTCGGAGGAACTTACTCCGGGGTTTTTGAGAATTTGAGTTTCGAAAAGTTTCGAAGCGTCGAAGCCCGAAGCATTCAGGGTCATAGATCCCAAAGGAAAGGACATGGATCATTGATATGTGAAGGGATGCATGGAGGACGAAGACTCACTCTGTTGGATAATATTTGGATTAGGGAAGACAGATGTCAAAAGATCTGACACTCCAGAAGGATTTTCTCTAGAGATTTTTGTTTGTTGAAATTTGAGAACGTTAAAGGCCGAAGTCTCGAAACAAAGAGAGTCATCGATGTGCAGGTGGACACGGGGCATCAGATCTAGAACTCCAGAGAAAATAGGAACAGGAAAAGGTCTGAAGACCTGGAGAAGATCTCAATCGTTGATCGAGGAGGGAGTGGAAGGACCGTCGATTTGGTTGAGGAGACCAAAGTCCCGAAGCAGGAGCAAAGTCATCGATTTAGGAGGACGCATGGTAGACGATCTTCCATTTCAAAGAAATCTCTTTGGAAGGAATGAGAATTTGAGAATTGAAAGTCCCGAAGGCTAGACTCGTGGAAGAGATCGTGGCCATAGATTAAGGGGGGACAGGTGTCAATAGATCTTCTACTCCGGAATATTCTCACACAAGGAAGAGAAAAGGTTGAGAGTTGAAAATCCCGAAGGCCGGAACGTCGAAATAAACCACATCCATTGATTTGGAAGGGAGCTACGTGTTGACAGATCATGGAGATCTGGAATCATGTGTTTGCGCAAGGACACAGCCTAGGGCCATATGAAGAAGGGGCTAATCGGAGAAGGAGTTAGCACCCGAACCTTAGTGTTTTGGAAGCGTGCAAGAATAGCACATGGGTCTGACGAAGCCACAAACATAAGGAAATTTGTTTTTCTCTATGGATAGGGAAAGTTTTGTTTTTCCCTAAGAAAATAAGTTGTTATTGAATCAAAGAAAGTTTTCCATTATAATAATAATAATCTATTTTTAAGGTCACGACCAAGCCACACCAAATTGGTGTATGAGACCCCCTTGTTTGTGGGACAAGGGACCCCCTTGGTAAAGTCTACGGAGGTATACATACCCTACCCCCCTCTGGATTTGAACTTGTGACCTCTTAAGAGGAAACACGTGTTCTTAACCATCAGGCCCACTCAAGCTGTACATATAGGTTAGAAAGCCATTACAACAAACTCATTATGAACTTAAAGATTTATTTATGGTAATTGAACATGAAGAATATAACAAACATTCTTCACAACCATCCAAACTAAACATAATAAATATGAAAATTTCATTTTAAATATATTAAAATTTGGATTTTATATTTTTATTCAAAATATTAATAAAAAATTTAAAAAATTATTAAAATTACAAAATTAAAATGCGATAAACATCCCACTTACTTATTTTATAGTGTTTATAATGCTTATTTTATAGTGTTTATAATGTTGAGCATAATTATTCCCGGATGGGGTGACACGAGGACATACGCGAACACACGGACGACCGCTGGGACGCGCATTTATGACATCAACCGACAAGCGCCCACCGATCACTAATTAGGCCATGGCCTGCACCAGCCACCTCCAGTTGATGAGCCCTCTCGCGCGAGGGAAATGTACCAGGCGACAGAGCACTAACCACCTAACCTTAATGGCCTCGGCAGTCATAGCAGTTTGGCGCTCTATCGCGGTGATGAATTGGGACAAGATGTATCGGCCCCTCGTAGTGTTCATTCTGTCCGAGCTACAACTTCGACCTCCGCCAAAGCCTGGAAGAGGAGCGGCCAAATTGATAGAAACTAGGACCGAAGTCACCACCATGCCCAGGCTCAGGGGGAAATCCCGCAGAGGGGCAGCCTGGTACAGGGCTGAATCTAAGCGCAAACGCATTAGAAATTTCGAACGAGCACTGGACTTAGCGTCCGACCGACGTAAGCGATGACCTTGGACGCCACCTATGGCGATTGTAGAGGAAATTAGTTTAGAGGAGGCAATGCAGAGCCACCCGTCACTTGCCCGCGCAAAGGAATGCAAGCCACCGCCCAGAGACACCCTGTCAAACCCCAGCGCTGCCAACACGGAGGAGCTCTTCCCACCCTACATTGTGGAGGAGGAAGTCCCTCCCGAGAACACCACAGGGACGGCATAGCTAGCAGGACTTCCTACCTGAGCAGTAGGGGACTCCAACACTCGAGCTTCCGATGACAGCGAGGGGTTGGACCAGCCTCTAGTCTCTGAATTATGGCATCTCCCACTCATCTTCGAGCTCCAGAATCTGATGGAAGACCAAGCTTTTCGCCTGGCTAGGATGGACCAATGGCTGGACATGCTTTTTGCAGCCTACTCCAAGAGCCCTCCAAAGCGGCAGTGCCCGACGTGCGCGTAGGCGTACTCGCTTCCAGCAGGCTGGCATCAGAAGAGGAATGAAGCATCTGGTTAGAAGTATCTCTGTTGTCTCAGTTTAGTTAGAATGTTCAGTTTCTTTATGTCTAGTTATGGCTTCTGTTTTGAAACTCAGTAGCATAATAGCCCTGGTTTCCTACGGGCAGGGCACCCACATGTATATTTTGGCAACAGGACTACATCTGGCACAGGACGCCCAACTGTCTTAGTTTCCTTCTCAAGCAGGACAGCTCGCGTCATCCACAGACATTGTATACTCCTTTTTGCTAATATAATAGGTATCACCCCCTTTTTTATTTAAAAAAAAATAAAAATGTTGAGCATAATTATATATAGAAAACTTATTAAAATACTCTTTTATTATAGTTGTTTACAAGATATATTATATTATAGTGTTTATAATATTGAGCATAGTATGTTAATCCATTATCTATATAAAACAAATTATTACATAAGTAATTATATATTTTTTCTAATGTTTATGTTAAATATTATAAACATTGAGATCTTTATTGCATTTAAATGTTGCAATTTCATTAATTTTTTAAATATTTATTCATATTTTAAATTAAAATAAAAAATCTAAATTTTTAATTTAAAAATTTAATTTTAATTATATATAATAATATTAATATTATTTAAGTCCTCGAAGTGTAGGATAGTCGGTGACAAAGTGTGTTGTTAAGCCACTCTGTATTGAAAAGTCACTCGTTTGATCCCCAGGTGATTTTGACGACTTAGGAGTCCCAATACCAACAAATTCAACCACATTAACAAACAAAATATATATATATTAATATTATTTAAAACCAATAAAACAATGTTTTTTCAAAAACAATTATTGATTAATTATATAAATTAAATTATAAATCATCACATTCTAATCAATAAAATTTTGAGTATTTTTCCAAACAAACCATATACTATACTTATAATTCTCATTGTAAATTGTTTATCTTTTTATTACATCATAAATCACTGAAAAGTAAAGCTTACTCTTCCTGATTCATAGACCATTAAAAAATAACACAAGTATATATTTTCAATTAAATAATATAATTATATTTTTATTTAATTTAAAATATTTATATTTAATTAAATAATAGAGTTATATTTTTATTTTATTTAAAATACATCTTTTATAATATAATACTTATGTTATAATAATATAACATATGTATTATATATAATACATATGTTATAATAATATAACATATGTATTATATATAATACGTATGTTATAATAATATAACATATGTATTATATCTCGGATGGGATGACACACGTCCAGGATGGCGAGGGGAGGTGGCAAGGGGAGGTGGGGGGTCTTTAATACCCATCCTCCCCACACACTCCACAATTCATTTTGCGCGTCATCTCCATCCATCTCCGTAACCTGATGCAACTCAGCACGAGTGCCATCGGTCTGGCCAGCCAGAGCATTAAGCTCATGGCTTTAATGGCGTTTATTGTGGTTTATTTTCCCATCAACCTTCTCGAGGGCTCCATTGTGATCGAACAGTCTTCTGTGCAGCGAGGCTGCCACCCAGTTCCCGGCGACTTGGCTCTCACCTCCGTTCCAGCTATGCCGCGTTTGAGGGGGCGACCACGCAGAGGGGCTGGATGGTATGCAGCCACCTCCAGAGGGAAAAGACACCGAGAATTCTAGAGCACAGTGACTCTAGCCAGACGGCGTCGACGGCAGGCAATTCGGGCAGCAGATTCACCTCCTGGCACAATCGTGGAAGAGGATTCGACCATTCAGCTCCCACCGTATTTTTCGGACAAGAAAATGGTCACCTTCCCGGATGATTGGGACCCCCACACCCGTGTCTTCCGCTCTGGAATTACTCCCCCCGGCAGGACCTCTTCTGACTCCTGCGCTAAAGCCTCCTCGGACCCAGGCACAAAACCTTGCATCATAGAAGAGGAGCAGTGGATGGACGCCGGTGCAGCCCAGGATGCAGAATGTCTGGGACGTGATGACAAGCAGACGAGGCTGCCCTCGCCACCTCTTTTTCTCCCGGGGCAGTTGCATCTTATATTTGAAGTCATAAGCCCGGTTGAAGACCAAATATTCCGAGCGGTCTGCGCAAGCCAGCGCCTAGACATGTTGTATGCAGCTTACTCCAACAACTCGCCCAAGCGACTATGTCCTACCTGTGCACATCCATTTGCCATTCCAGTTCGTGCAGTAGAAGCGCAGGACGACAAGGCGAGCCCAGGATAAAAGGTCTTAGAGTCTGCATGCTTTTATTTATGTTTGTTGTTGTATTTTCTCAGGACAGTAGTCCTCTAGTTGTTAGTCTGGATAGCCTTAGAAACTCCATTATCAAACTGCTGTTAGTTAAGAATATACCCCCTGGTTTCCTACGAGCAGGGTGGCTCTATGTTCTCCATAATTTTTGGACTTGTTACAGTGTGATAGCGAGGTGTCCTGGTTTCCTTCACAGACAGGACACCTGGCTCCTATGTGCCATGTATCCTCTTTTTGAATGAAGCTTTAATAGGAAAGGTCCCACTTTTACTTAAAAAAAAATAAAAATATAACATATGTATTATATATAATGCATATGTTATAAAAATATAACATATGTATTATATATAATACATATGTTATAAAAATATAACATATGTATTATATATAATACATATGTTATAATAATATAACATATGTATTATATATAATACATATGTTATATTTTTATAACATATTATAATACATATGTTATAAAAATATAACATATGTATTATATATAATACATATGTTATAATAATATAACATATGTATTATATATAATACATATGTTATATTTTTATAACATATGTATTATATATAATACATATGTTATATTTTTATAACATATGCATTATATATAATACATATGTTATAATAATATAACATATGTATTATATATAATACATATGTTATAATAATATAAGATATGTATTATATATAATACATATCTCGTAATTATATAAGATATGTATTATATATAATACATATCTTATAATAATATATGTATTATATATAATACATATCTTATAATAATATATGTATTATATAATACATATCTTATAATAATATATAATATATATTATATTATTATAACATATGTATTATATATAATACATATGTTATATTTATGTTATATAATTGATTTAATGAGTTATTGGCAGTTTTACACTTTGAATTAGTTCATATTTAGATATGCATATTCATACTTAGATATGTATGTATGGTTTAATATTTAAAACAAGCATATGACTACTGGCAGAATCAACTAGGTAACCATCAAAGACACTATAACAATCCTTCAATTGTCGGCCACCTAATAATCAAATTTATAACCATTAAGCTTGAACAATCAATCATGAATTTTGTTATACTTTCTCTTGGTGGTTTTGCTGACTATCCATAGACTTTCTAATTAACATAATATATGGTTGAAAACGGTGAATAGCTTAGTTAGTGCACCCCACACACGAGACTGTTATATTATATAACATATGTATTATATATAATACATATGTTATATTATATAACATATTTATTATATATAATACATATGTTATAATTATATAACATATGTATTATATATAATACATATCTTATAATATTATAACATATGTATTTTTTAATTAAATAATATAGTTATATTTTTATTTTATTTAAAATATATTTTTTTTAATAAATAATATAATTTTATTTTTTATTTTATTTAAAATATAATTTTTTAATCAATTAATATAATTTTATTTTTATTTTATTTAAAATATCTGTTTTTAATTAAATAATATAGTTTTATTTTTATTTTATTTAAAATATTTATTTTTAGTTAAATAATATAGTTTTATTTATTTTTATTTAAAATATTTCATCCAAAGATATAGATATGACTAATTCCACTAATTATATATATATATATAAACAAAAAAAAATCTCATTTTCCAACGAATTTTCCCTTTAGCTGTGTAGAGAGAAAGGCAGCTTCCACGTAGAGGCCGAGCGAGTGCCGATAGCCGTACGATTGTATTATCTCAGGCAAAAACGAATTATTTGGACTATTTAATTTATATTCTAAAAACTAACATTAAATATGTGGTTAGTAATTAATAAATAAAATTATTTTAATTAGATATTTTCGTTAATATTATTTTATAAGTAATTATATTAAAAATAAAAAATTATAAAACAGAACTTATAAAATTATATTACTTTATTTAATTATATGTTTTTATATTAAATTAATATAACAAAATAATAAATAAATTTTAATATTTTATAAATTATAATAAAATATAACATTCATCTTCTCTTGTTTTTACTCCAATTAACATAACCATTAACACGTGTTACTCCTACTATATATCATCTTTAATACTTAACACATGTACCCCTAATGTAAACCATATAATTCTTAATCTCTAATTGTGATAACATGTATCACTTATAATCTCTAATATAATCACTAAATCCTAAAACTTGTGATCTCTATAATTTCTAACCACTAAAACTTTTTATAACTACAAGAACCCTTTATTCCTAATCTATATAACTACTTTACCCTATAACATGTAATTTGAAATCTATAGGATACATTAACCCTAACACGTGAAAATCTGCAACTCTAATCCTTAAAATATAACCACTATTCCCTATAACCACTTACCACCAATCCATATTAATCCATATTATAACATTAAATCTATATAAGCTCTAACCTTTATGACCATGAATCCATAACCCCTAACATCTAAAACTTATCTATAACTTGACTGAACCCTTAATTGCTAACATTTATACTTTGATTTTAATCGTTAACTGCTAACACTTATAATCCCCACCACTTAATACACATATAACCTTCACCCATCTAACATGTGACCCTTAACCTCTATAATCTCTTATTCCATAACACTATAAACCATAACCACTACAATCTCTCACACCTAACTCCCAATACATTTAACTTTTATCATTCCCAAACCACTATGACCCCTAATATAAAAAATTAATATTACCTTTATAACCTTTAACCATATAATCACTAACTCTCAGAACTAGTGTCATACATATCATCTAATATAATATCTACCCCTTTGACATATAAACCCTTGACATCTATAACACATGTAACATTTACCCCTTTAACATGTCAACCATTAACATCAATAATCCTTTACCCCTTAACATTATAAAATTAATCACTATAATCACTCATAACATTATAAACTTAATCACTATAATAAGTGATAACATTATAAATCTTACAACTATAATCCCTAAAATATAACTCATAGTGTAGTAATTTCAATACAAATTAAGTATTTCCTGCGATTCTCTTGATCTAACAATTATATGCCACTGTTAAATACAGAATTGCTTCTACTAATATTCTCGCGGAAATTTAAATGACGATCACAAAGTGAAATATCAAAAACACATAACACAAAAGTTTTACCGGGAAAGTGTAAAGCTAAAAACCCCACTATCATATATTATGTATATCATGGATCATGAAACAATCTCATACAAAACTCAAATCCAAGAGCTCTTAGTACAATACAATCATCTCACACTGTCATACACAGATTAACAAATACATGTGCCAATTCTCTGTGTCCAGACAACCTGCCTCCTCTGCACAATCTCTGCAATTAGAATTCTCACAATTGAATTTGAATTACCTAGTTTGCACATGCTCATGAGCATATCCACTGCATGTGTGATCAAATCACAACTGATAGTCAAACTATCTCTTTCACCTGTTATCTCAGCTGGGTCTCCATTGGATCTGACATGCATGTAGTTAACCGTGGTGAATCTTTAGTTGCTTCAGTTACAACTAGTACAACTGGGCTTAACTCACTTAACTGAGTTAAACTACTTCACAACTCACATAACTACACTTATAACTCTGTTACAACTTCAAGTCACCTCCATCTCTTACCAACCAACCTTTGAACTCGAATTTCCCATAGTTAACTCATTTGCCATTCCAGTTAATTATATTCAAGTAATTATGAGATAATAGATTAATATTTATTGTCCAAATTATTTAAGGGAAAAGTAAATTAGACACATGTTTCTTGTTGAATTTTCAACACATAGAGCCCATGTAACCTCTATTCTCTAAACCCTATAACCCTTAATAGCCTCTAGCACTTATAACATATATCAACCCACACAACTTATAACCTCTAATATAACCCATATATACACTTATAATCCCTAATGTATAACTTATAAATGTTATCACTAATTATACCTAACCCTTATAACCATAACTAGTATCCATCATAACCCTTAACACATATGACTCCTATCACCTCTCATCTTTAATCCTTACTTCCCCTAACCCATTTAACCCCATAATCAATATTATCCATAACACATGTACCGCTAATATAAACCATATAAGCCCTAATCTCTAATTGTGATAACACATATCACTTATAATCCTTATTATAACCATTTAATCATAAACCCTACTATCCCTATAACTTGTAACCACTACAACCTCTATAACCTAACTACAATAACCCCTTTATTCCTAACCTATGTAGCCACTTTACTCCTATAACACGTTATTTGAAATCCACATGATATATTAACATTAACACATGAAAATCCATATCTCTAATCCTTAAACTTTATTACTCCTAATGCCTAATGCTTATAACTATAACCAATATCCCTCATAAGCCCTTATCCTTAAATCTTATCATTCTGAATAGCTAACCATTGTAATAATAACAACTATCCCTCATAACATTTTATGAAACTGATAACACCTAAGCCATATAACCCCTATCCCCTATAGTCAGTTACCACTAACCCACATTAACCCCTAATATAACCTTAACTCTATATAAGCTCTAGCTCTTAGGACCATGAATCCATAACCCCCAACACTTATAACTTAACTTTAACCCTTAACTACTAACCCTTATAACCCCTAACAACTAATATGCATATAACCTTCACCCATCTAACACATGACCTATAACCTTTATAATACCTGATTCCATAACACTATAACCCATAACCAATATAATCCCTCACACCTAACCCCCAATCCATTTAACTTTTATCACCCCCAAACCATTGTGACCCCTAATATAAGAAATAAATATTACCTTAATATATATATATATATATATATAATTCCTAACCCTTGTCATGCCTTAAACCATATGGCATCTATAACATTTAATCCCTATAAAACCTAAGATCCATAACCATTAACACTTATAACCCCCAATCTATATAATCCATAACACCTATAATTGCTAACATCTTTATCCCTTAGTCCATATAACACCTAACTCCTTTAATGCATTTAACCCGTGACCTCTATAACATCTAAACCTAAACTCTAAATTCTATAGCCTTTAACCATATGATCACTAACTCTAACATTATCATACATAACCTATAATATAATATCTACCCCTTTAACATATAAACCCTTGATATCTATAACACATGTAACATTTAACCCTTTAACAGGTAAACCATTAACATTCATAATCCCTTACCCCTTAACATTATAAAATTAATCACTATAATCACTAATAACATTATAACTTTAACCACTATAATCACTAAAACCTAACTCATAGAGCCCATGCAAACCCTAATCTCTAAACTATATAACCTTTCATAATCATTAACACTTATAATATCTATCAACCCATAACACTTATAACCTCTAGTATAACCCATATATACATTAATAATCCCTAATGTCATCACTACATATTCCTAACCCTTATAACAATAAGTAGTATCCATCATAACCCTTTATGTAAATGTCATCACTACATATTCCTAACCCTTATAACAATAAGTAGTATCCATCATAACCCTTTATGTAGTCGCTAACACCTAGGCCTGGCCCATTACCACTAAACTATATTAACCCCTAATATAACCTTAAATCCCTATAAACTCTAACCCTTGTGACCATGAATCCATTAACCATAGCACATGTAACTTCTGACTTGAACTCTCAATCACTAACACTTATAATTGGTAACTCCTAATACATAACCTTCACTCATTTAACATATGACCTTTAACTTCTATAATCCCATATTCCTTGAAACTATAAACCATAATAGTTATAACCCCTCACAACTAATGCATAATTTGTAATCCATTTAACTCTTATCACACCCAACAAAATAACCATTAATATAGATAAAAAAACATCATAATCCTTGATGCCGATAAGTGCTAACCCTTATTATCCATTAACCCTTATCATGACCCCGATAACCTTGAAGACCCATATCCATTACAACTTATAACCCCCAATCTATATATTCCATAACGCCTATAATTTCTAACCCTTGTATCCCTTAGTCCATATAATACCTAAACCCTCTAATACATTTAACCCTTAACCCCTATATCATATAATAATATTATAAATTATATAACCCCTGTTATATAATAACTGATTCTTGTAACCACTATCATCCATAACCTCTAATATAACAGTTAACTCTTTAACATCTATAATCTCTTACCCATTAACATTGTAACCCTAAGCACTGTAATCACTAATAATATTATAACTCTAACAACTATAATCACTAACACTTAAACCATATAGCTCATGTAACCCCTAATATCTAATTCGTTTAATGCCTATCAACCCTATACACATATAACTCCTATCAACTCCTAATACTTATAACACCTAATATGTATAACTCCTAAAACCTAATTCCCTTAACAAATATGACTCCTAATGACTATAATGTCTAATTTTTATTCCAACTAACCTATTTAACCCTCATCTCTAATTATGATAACACATATCACTTATAACCCCTAATATAGCCACTACCTTGTACAACTTGTAAACCATATAATGTCAAACCCAAAACCCCCTATAACCTAACCATAATAACCCCTTAGTTATAACCTTGAAATTCTACCATTCTTAATCTATATAATATATTATCATTAATACATATAAGATATTACCCCAAATACATATAAATATATAAATCTAATCGTTAAGCCTTAATAATTCCAATGCCTAACCCTTAAAACTATGCCCATTATTCCTCATAACCTTTTATCCTTAAACATTATTACTCCCAACACTTAACCTTTATAGCCATAACCACTATCCCTCACAACCATTTTATGTAACTACTAACACCTAAGCCATATAATCCCTATTAACTATATTATGATACCACTAACCCATATCGATCACTAATATAGCCTTAAATGCCTATAAAATGTAACCCTCATGACCATGAATATGTAACCCCTAAAACTTATAAATTCTCATATTACGCCTCAATTGCTAACACTTAAAAACACTTTATATGTATGTAATATCAGTCTATTTGACATATGAAACTTAACCTTTATAATCCCCTTTTCCATAAAATTAAAAACCATAAGCCCTATAATGTCTCATACCTAACCCATAATCTATAATCCATTTAAATTTTATTACCTCTGACCACAATCACCCTTAATATAAGCAATGAACATTAAAACCCCTAGTGCCTATAAGTCCTAACCCTTTTCATCCCTCAATTCCTAACACTGACATTTATAACCACCATCATTCATAACTTTTAATATAAATCTTGTAATATCTAATTCTTAATATGCCCTAATTTCTATCCCCTGTAACCCTTATAACCCTTAGCACCTAACTATTATAACTTGTATAATGTTGAACCTTTATAAACCCTAATATAACCATAATTGTTATAAAATTTATACCTTATAATTCATAACCACTAACCCCTTACCCCCAACACTTATCATCCCTAAATCTTAACTCATTTAACACATATAGATTATTTACTCTTATAATGCATATTTTTTAAACTCCATAAGTTATCACCTATAACCAATAATACATGAACCTATAAAATCTAAACCATGTAATCATTATAACCCTTAAACCTTATTACCTCTAATATTTATCCCTTATAATCCATGCATATGACTCTTATAACCCTAATCCTTCTAAATCATAACCCTTAACACTTACAACCCTAAACCTTAAGCCACAACCCTTAACCCCTGTAACATCTATAGATATAACACCTTTATCCAAATCCTTATAACCCCCAACCCTTATGACGTCGACGCACACTCCCTCCACAACCCGCAGGTAGGAAGGTCAATGTAAACACAGGATCTTTGCTTTACCACTGGCCCGAAGAACTCTAAACGGCTCTTCTATTTCCCTATCGGGAAATCTGCACCCACAACAAACTCTCACGAGATCCCCTTTTTACACTTGGGAGATCGGACTTCGCAACTTCGTGAATCCAGTGGTCAAGTGTTTGTCTCTCGAATCCCTGAAACCCAAAATAGTGAACGCTCACCTTTCCTTTTTTCCTTTCGGGATTTTCCTTATCGCGATTTCGACGATCGCGATGTCGAGAAACTTGTCTCCTCGACTACCGAATCCTGATTTGCCGAAACTCCAATAGACTCGCGAGATTTTACTTTTCAATTCTATTTCACTTCATCGGCGCTTAGGACTTCGCAATATCGTGAATCCTAATGCAATGTTTTCAGGACATCACCCCACGAAACCCCGAAATAGCGTGCCACCTGTCCACCTCACCGACTCCTATGGTTCTGCGTCGTTCTCTTAGTTTTTCAGGATTTCGCGTTTCGTGATATCGCTATTCTCGTTGCAAGGTTTACAGGACTTCCACCCACGAAAAACTTGATACAAATATCCGCGTGTAAATCCGATGGCCCTTGAGGCTCAGATCTATGGTCCTGCCCCTCCTAAGCTTAGAACCTTTAACAGTACCTATTGTATCTCCCCTGCTCCTCCGTGAGATCTAACGGCTCACGGAAATTCGTGAATTATCCTCAGAGAATTCCGATCGTCCGTCTCTTTTTATGAGAGCTCGTCTTCCTGCAGTCCGATGTCTCTATATCTTCTTTCGACTCCTTCGAAGGTTCAAACCCTTCTGAACTTTCTCAGCTCTGAGTCTTTTAGAGAACTCTTGCACGCACCCCTTGCGACAGACTTTCAAGCACTTCTAAGTGTTGGAATCCTTCGACTATGTGCACACCTACAGCAGTAGTCTCTAAATGCTTCACTCAGGTCCATAACCCTGAGACTTTGCTCAGCCTACACACTCCTTGCACGACTCCTGTGCCAAACCAGAATTCTGTGGAAATGAGAACAAAAGCTTTCTCTCCTCAGCTTATAGAGACGAACCTCTGAACACCTTGTCGACACACTCCTTGTGGAAAATTCAACTACACTCCGTGTAGGAACTCTTGCTCAGATAGAGAAACAATTGAAACTCATTCCTCTCCTCTTTCCTCTTAGATTTCAAACATTCAACAAGAAATCATTCATACATAGCATGAAAGCAATTGCATGACAGAAAGAGTAAAGCATTCATGAGCTTAACATTCAAAGATGCATACACAGAGAATATATGGACACCATGAGTCTGAATCAGAGCTTTCTTGTATTAATCCATAACTTTTGTACATGGAGTCTGCTACACAGTTCTTTGCTTCTTCTCTATGCTCTTTCTCCAATCATGTTACAATATGAAATGAGGGTGTCTATATCCCGTTTCCCTCTTGTGCTCTAAAACTGTCTAATCTACACATTCAATTCTACCTACTTGCATTAACTACTATAAATGCCTTCTATCTACTAAGAGTGAGAGCAAATCGCTCAAGGTCCGTTTACATTTTACAAGTGAGCTTCTTCTTAATGACTTCATTTAATATCACGCAATAACTTCAAGGTGATTTCAAAATTTGTGATGGGCGCTTTTCCAGCAGTCTGATTGTCTCCGCGTTGGCTCGCTTGAGATGCTCCTGCATCATACTCCTTGGCTTGAAAATTTTCATGGGCTCCTGTCCATGAGCTCGCGAACAGTCTGTCCATGCCTCTAGATCTCTGCTTCGATCTCCCAGCTGGCATCTTCAACTGGATGGCCCTTCCATTTGACCAAATACTCAAAGTATTTCTTTCGCCTGGTCCTCTTGCTCACTCTTTTATCCAGTATGTGCTCCATCTTTGGCTTTTCTGCAAATGACATCTGCTTTTCGCACTGGATCACTGGCTGCTCATTTCCAGTCCCTATTTCCTCATCTTTATATGGGTACAAATATGAGATATTGAATATCGGAGAAATTCCGATCCCATCGGGTAATTCAATCTCGTAAGCATTCGCCCCAAATTTCTTCAAGACCTTACATGGTCCGGTTTTCTTCATCTTCAGCTTATTATATGTTCCTCGCGGAAACCTTTCCCTTCTCAAATGTGCCAGAACCAAATCACCAACCTCAAATTGAAGTTGTCTCCTGTGTTGGTCTACTCTGCGCTTATATTCTTGGATTGAATTTTGTAGTCGCTCCTTCACCTGGCTGTGAAGTTCCTTCATCGCCTTTGCGAATTCTTCTGCACTAGCGCTCCTAGTCACAGTCTATTATGAATATCTCAGCTCAGAAACTCCCCTCGGCTGCATGCCATAGACAATCTGAAATGGACTTTGTCCTATGCTTTGGTTAACTGAGTCGTTATAAGCAAACTATTCCTGTGGTAATATGTTGTCCCACTGGCTGTGGTGTTCTGTCACCAAGCTTCTCAACAAGTCTCCCAAACTTCTGTTTACTACTTCTATCTATCCATCCATCTGCGGATGATAAGTCTAACTAAACGACAAGTTATTTCCCAACTTCTTCCATAAGGTCCTCCAAAAGTGCCCTATGAACTTTGTATCTCGATCTGAAACTATACTTCTTGGTAAGCCATGAAGTCGAATGACTTCTTTGAAAAATAGGCTCGCAATGTGAGTTGCGTCACTGGTCTTCTGACATGGAATGAAGTGTGCGACCTTGGAAAATCTATCCACCACAAAAAAGATTGAGTCAAATCCTCTTTGTTTTCTTGGCAACCCAAATACAAAATCCATGTTGATTGCATCCCACGACCTCTCTGATATGGGAAATGGTTGATAGAACCCTGCATTTTGTTTCCTTCCCTTCGAATGCTGGCAAATTCTGCATCTTTCCACAAATTTCTTGACGTCTACTCGCATTCTCGGCCAAAAATATGACTCATTCAGCTTTGCGAACGTCTTGTCGTGACCAAAGTGTCCTGCCAATCCTCCATTGTGTTTCTCCTTTAGCAAGTTCTCCCTCATGGAGCATTTTGGAATACACAGTTGGTTTCCTCTAAACAATAGTCCTTCCTGGATCATGTATTCTATCCATTGGCTTTTGTCTCCGAGAATTGGATTCTCAGTTGCTTCATACGCCTCCTTAAAATCCTGATCTTCTGTGTACATGTCCCTAAGATCATCAAAACCCAACGTTTTGAACTTGAACTCCTGCAACAGAAAACACTTCCTGCTCAAAGCATAAACAACTTTTCTAGCAGTACCAGAGATATGTTTAATCACAAAAGTTAAATCTTTCATATACTCAACCCATTTGACATGTCTTTGATTCAACTTTTCCTGTTGAGTCACAAACTGCAATGCATGATTGTCACTGTATAAGACAAACTCCTTCGGGATCAAGTAATGTCTCCATTTCTTCAATGCCTAGATGATAGCATAAAACTCCTTATCATAAGTGGAGTATTTCACTTTCGCTTCATTCAACTTCTTGCTGAAGTATGCTATCGGCCTGTCTTCCTGACTCAAGACTGCCCCAATTGCAAATCCTCTTGCATCGCATTTCACTTGAAATGTCTTTGGAAATCTGACAACACCAAAACTGGTTGTTTCGTAATCTTCCTCTTCATCAGATTAAAACTCTTTTCAGCCTCTTCAGTCCAGTGAAAAGACTTGTGTCTCTTCTTCATTGTATCCATCATCGCTGCACTAATTCCACTGAAGTTCCTGATGAATTTTCGGTGGAAACTAGCCAATCTGTGAAAACTTCTCACCTCAAAAACATTCTTCGGTGATGGCCAATTCTTGATTACCTCCACCTTATCTGGATCCATCCTCAACTCATTTATCGAAATAACAAATCCCAAATAAATGAGCTCTATCTTCATGAATGAGGATTTCTTCATGTTTATCAACAACTTCTCTTGTTGTAACCTCTGCATCATTGTAGCCAAATGCTTTAGATGCTCTGCCACTATTTTACTGTAAACCAATGTGTCATCCAAATACACAATGACAAATTTTTCGATGAACTCCCTCAAGACTTCGTTCATCAACCTCATGAAGGTACTCGGTGCATTTGTTAAGACAAATGGCATAACAAGCCATTCATACAACCCTTCATTGTTTTTGAATGTTGTCTTCCATTCATCGCCCTCTCTCATGCGGATCTAGTGATAACCTCTTTTCAAATCAATCTTTGAAAAATACTTTGCTCCACTCAAGCAGTCCATCAGATCATCCATCCTCGGCAATGGAAATATGTACCTGATGGTTATATTGTTGGTCACCCTCGAGTCAGTACACATTCTCCAACCTCCTTCTTTCTTTGGACTGAGCACTGTCAAAACAACACATGGACTCAAGCTTTCCCTGACTAATCCTTTGTCCAATAAATCCTGGACTTGTCTTTTGACCTCTTCGTTCTCTTGCGGCGTCAATCTATACACGGCTTTGTTTGGTAAACTGGCTCCTGGTATGAGATCAATATGATAACTCACACATCAAATTGGTGGAAACGAACGAGGTAATTCATCCACTACTATATCAACGAACTCTTCCAGCAGTTCCTGAACTTCTTCTGGTAAATCATCTATTCTTGTGATGGTCAAAACAATCTTCGGTTTCCTGACCACTATGAACTGTGGATCCTCCTTATTCTTAACCTCTGTAAGAATTTCCTTCCCACTCATGAGAAGTACAGTGTTGCTTACTTTCGGCTTCACCTCCTTATCCTTGATTGGAAGCAACATGTGAGTCCTCCCATTCTTCTCTAGGGTGTATGTGTTCATTATCCCATCATGAATCACATTTATGTCATATTGCCATGGTCTACCCAACAATAGATGACAAAAATCCATAGGAATGACATCAAATAATATCTTATCATTATATCCTCCTATCTTAAACTCAACTAAACATTGTTTAGTGACACTTACCTGATGTCCTTTTTGTAGCCACGAAACTCTGTATGGGCTTGGATGATCAATCGTCTCCAGGTCCAGCTTTTCTAATATCTCCATAGAAGCAAGATTATCTGTGCTACCACTATCTACAATGACCTTGCATACCCTATCCTTGGTCTTTCAAGTAGTCTGAAAAAGTCTGGTCCTTTGAACTGAACTCTCCACCTCCTTCTCTGGTGTCAAAAGGACTTTTCGCATCATCAACGATCTTTCGCCTTCAGCGTCTTCTACCTCAACATCCCACCTCTGTGCTTCAACGATGTGAGTTTCTCCACTCTCTTTCTTCTTGTCTGGACACTCAAAATTCTTATGCCCATTATTTCCACATGTGAAGCATGTTATTACACCACCTCTACCTCTAGCACGAGGAAAAGTGTTATTGTCAGCATAATCTCCTCTCTGCTCAGTATGTTGCCCTCGTTGTGGGGTTCCACCTCTCTCAGTTCGAGTCTGAGGTTTCTTCCAGTCTTCTTTGGGCTTTTGAGATTTATCCTGGGCAACCGATTTGCCTCTGGGATGACTTCTTCCTCGACCTCTCTGAACCTGCTTTCGACTCATCTTCTCTTCCGCTTTTAGAGCCATCTGATAAGCATCTTCCATTGTTCATATGGTTACCATGCTCATCTCATCCTGAATATCATATCTCAGGCCATTCATGTATCTGGCTACTTTTTCATCATCGCTCTCCCGATGACCTGCCCTGATGTTCAGCTTATAGAATTCCTCAGTGTATTCTTTTACTGTCATCAAATTTTGTCTCGAGTTCTACATTCTCCTTAACAAAGTAATTTCATAATCCCTGGGGATGAATTTTTCCTTCATCTTTGCGATCATTCTATCCCAACTCTTGATCTTATGCTTGCCTTTGCAGCGTCTGTCAACTTGTAGTTCATCCCACCACAATGTTGCATGTCCCTTTAATCTAGTGACAACATTCTTGACTTTCTTGTCCTCTTCGACATCTTCATAGTCAAAGTATGTGTCTAGAGCTCTAATCCAGTTTAGAAGCTCCTCTACATCCAGATTTCCCTCATAAACTGGAATGTCCATATTTTCCCTTGCACCCATTCTTGCAATAGCTCTGATCAAATGTTCATTTGCTGCATCTTCGGCTGCAACTTCTTCTTCATGTTCAGCCTCAATTTCACTCTCGGAACCACTTAGATCCCCCACACTGACTGTACGTCTTTGCGCTGTCTCCATGTCTTCGCGTCTAGCTCGTAGATCATGCATATCTCTCTCCATGGCTAGATCAGTCATCTGCCTTCCTCTTCTTCTCGGCATTTCCCTATCCTCTGGTGGATCGGGTGATTTTCTGTCCCTTCTCCTTGGCGGCATGGTGAATTCTTATTTTCTCTGCTACAAAAAGCAAAGAACCTTTATGTGCTCTGATACCAAACTGACGTCGATGCACGCTCCCTCCACAACCCACAGGTCGGAAGGTCCACGTCCACACAGGATATTTTCTTTACCACTGTCCCGAAGAACTCTAAACGACTCTTGTATTTCCCTATCAGGAAATCTGCACCCACAACAAACTCTCCCGGGATCCCCTTTTTACACTTGGGAGATCGGACTTCGCAACTTCGTGAATCCAGTGGTCAAGCGTTTGTCTCTCGAATCCTTGAAACCCGAAACAGTCAACTATGACCTTTCCTTTTTTCTTTTCAGGATTTTCCTTATCACGATTTTGACGATCATGATGTCGAGAAACTTGTCTCCTCGACTCCCGAATCCTGATTTGCCGAAACTCCGATACACTTGCGAGCTTTGACTTTTCAATGCTACTTCACTTCATCGGCACTTTGGACTTTGCAATATCGCGAATCCTAATGCAATTTTTTCGGGACTTCACCCCACAAAACCCTGAAATAGCGTGCCACATGTCCACCTCATCGAATCCTATGGTTCTGCGCCATTCTCTTAGTTTTTCGAGATTTCGCGTTTCGTGATATCGCTATTCTCGTTGCAATGTTTACGGGACTTCCACCCATGAAAACTCGATACAAATATCCACGTGTAAATCCAGCAGCCCTTGAGGCTCGGATATACGGTCCTGCCCCTCCTGAGCTTAGAAACTTTAGGAGTACTTGTCGTATCTCCCTTGCTCCTCCGCGAGATCTAACGGCTCACGAAAATTCGTGAATTCTCCTTAGAGAATTCCAACCATCCGTCTCTTCCTCTGAGAGCTCGTCTTCCTGTGGTTCGACGTCTCTTTATCTTCTTTCGACTCCTTCGAAGGTTCAAACCCTTCTAAACTTTCTCATCTCTGAGTCTTTCAAAGAACTCTTTCACACACCCCTTGCGATAGACTTTCAAGGACTTCCAAGTGTTGGAATCCTTCGACTCTGTGCACACCTGCAATAGCAGTATCTAAATGCTTCACTCATGTCCACAACCCTGAGACTTCACTCAGCCTGCGCACTCCTTGCAGGACTCCTGTGCCAAACCACAATTCTGTGGAAATGAGAACAAAATCTTTCTCGCCTGAGCTTACAAAGACGAACCTATGAACACCTTGTCGACGCACTCCTTGTGGAAAATTCAATTGCACTCCTTGCAAGAACTCTTGCTCAGATAAAGAAACAATTAAAACTCATTACTCTCCTCTTTCCTCTCAGATTTCAAACATTCAACAAGAAATCATTCATACATAGCATGAAAGCAATTGCATGACAGAAAGAGTAAAGCATTCATGAGCTTAACATTCAAAGATGCATACACAGAGAAAATATGGACACCATGAGTCTGAATCACAAATTTCTTGCATTAATCCAGAACTTATGTACATGGAGTTTGTTACACATATCTCTACTTCTTCTCTATGCTCTTTCTCCAATTATGTTACAATATGCAATGAGGGTGTTTATATCTCGTTTCCCTCTTGCGCTCTAAAACTGTCTAATATACACATTCAATTCTACCTACTTGCATTAACTACTATAAATGCCTTCTACCTACTAAGGATGAGAGAAAATCTCTCAAGGTCCGTTTACATTTTACAAGTGCGCTTCTTCTTAATGACTTCATTTAAGATCGCGCAATAACTTCAAGGTGATTTCAAAATTTGTGTTGGGCGTTTTTCCAGCTGTCCGATTGTCTTCGCACTGGCTCACTTGAGATGCTCCTGCATCACCTTATAACCTTGAATTCATATAACTTATGACATATATAACTTATTATCCTAACCACTCAACCATATAAACCATTACATCCATATCACCTAATTGTTAACAACCATAACCCCTATACGTCCAAATACTTATACTATCTAATTCCTGTAAGTACTAAAATCCCTAACCATAATCCATGTAACCCATAAAACTTTAACATATACTATTTATAATCCTCATAGCCCATAACACCTCACCTTTATCATTAATTTCAATATTTTTTATAACACCTTCCTCCCAAATGCCTATAACCTCTAATACTTATCCCTTATAACGCTTAAATACTACTATGTATAATAATTAACCCTTAACACATATATCCCTAATCCATAATTAGCATCTATAACCTCCTTCTCTAAAGTCAACCCTTGTAACTTTGAACTATTATAAAACATAACACTTATAATTGATATCTCCTCTATATTTTATATCTTTGAATATAACTCTTATCCCCTACAACCCTTAACCCCTATAATGATTATCACCCTTACCTTGACAACCCTTAAACTCTATAAGATATATTACCAGTAACACTTATAACCTTACCAGCTATAACTACTATTCCCTATAACCCCCAACACATAACTCATATAACTCCAATACCCCATAATCCCTTTCACTCTAAATCTTTATAACCCTTAATTATTGTAACCTCTAATCAATTTAACCTGTATATTCCCTAACTCTTAAAACCCATTGCATCTTAACCCTATCCAATATAAACCTTATATTCTCCAAATCTTATAACATACATAACCCTTATACCCTCAATCCACGGTACCTAAATTCATTAACCCCTAACACTTATAACACTTGAACATTGCAAACCCTAATCCATATAACCACTAACTGCTAGCGTATAACCCTCAATCTTATAACTTCTCACACTTAAACCCCAACACTAATAACCTCTTACACCTAACCCTTTGTGCCCATAACCCATAAAACCTATAACTATTAACACATGTAATTCTTAAACCTATATACATTAACTCATAATATTATTATTTCTTAGAAATATATAATCACCAACCCCTAATTTCTATAACATCTATAGCTCTTATCAGTTATGACCACGAACCACAAAACCATATAACTCCTCTCACCCCTAACCTTTAACATAATATATAACTTAAATAACCTCTATAACATATAACTCATGATTTTTACCCATTATGTCCCCATAATGAAGCCCCCAAATCTTTTAAATGTTAGAACCCCTAACTATATCTCCCCATAGCTAACCATTGTAATAATAACAACTATCCCTCATAACATTTTATGGAACTGATAACACCTAAGCCATATAACCCCTATCCCCTATAGTCACTTACCACTAACCCACATTAACCCCTAATATAACCTTAAATCTATATAATCTCTAGCTCTTAGGACCATGAATCCATAACCCCCAACACCTAGAACTTGACTTTAACCCTTAATTACTAACACTTATAACTTAACTTTAACCATTAACTACTAACCCTTATAACCCCTAACGAATAATATGCATATAACCTTCACCCATCTAACATATTACCTATAACCTCTATAATACCTTATTCCATAACACTATAACCCATAACCAGTATAATCCCTCACACCTAACCCCCACTCCATTTAATGTTTATCACCCCCAAACCATTGTGACCCCTAATATGAGAAATAAATATTACCTTAATGTATATATAATTCCTAACCCTTGTCATGCCTTAAACTGTATGGAATCTATAGCATTTAATCCCTATAAAACCTAAGATCCATAACCATTAACACGTATAACCCCCAATCTATATAATCCATAACACCTATAATTGCTAACCTCTTTATCCCTTAGTCCATATAACACCTAACTCCTTTAATGCATTTAACCCATGACCTCTATAACATCTAAACCTAAACTCTAACTCTTAGAAACATTATCATACATAACCTATAATATAATATCCACCCCTTTAACATATAAACCCTTGATATCTCTAACACATGTAGCATTTAACCCTTTAATAGGTAAACCATTAACATTCATAATCCCTTACCCCTTAACATTATAAAATTAATCACTATAATCACTAATAAGATTATAACTTTAACCACTAAAATCACTAAAATCTAACTCATAAAGTCCATGCAAACCCTAATCTCTAAACCATATAACCTTTCATAACCGTTAACACTTATAATATCTATCAACCCATAACACTTATAACCTCTAGTATGACCCATATATACATTAATAATCCCTAATGTATAACTTATAAATGTCATCACTACATATTCCTAACCCTTCTAATAATAAGTAGTATCCATCATAACCCTTTATGTAGTCGCTAACACCTAGGCATGACCCATTACCACTAAACTATATTAACCCCTAATATAACCTTAAATCCCTATAAACTCTAACCCTTTTGACCATTAATCCATTAACCATAACACATGTTGTTGGATTACTGAGAGGGGGGGGTGAGTCAGTAATAGCGTAATTATAATCCTTTTTCTTCAAATGTTATATCAATGTAGAATTATTATCCAATAATGAGCAGTAAGAAATAAACAATCACACACATGCATAGTACACCAGTGTTTTATGTGGAAACCCAAATCGGGAGAAAACCACAGAATGTTTTTTCTTATATGTCTTGAAGAATTACATTCAATGGAAGCACCGAATTCCTTTGTTTTTCAGCTGCAACTAGAAGGAGGCTCCAACCCCCTAGTTTCTAAGGCTACAACCTAAGGGAAGCTCCAACTCCCCAATTCTCTGGCTACAACCAGAAGGAGGCTACAACCCCCAATGTTCTCCGACTACAATCGGAAGGTGGCTACAACCACCTGTCCTTTCCCTGTCCTACCACCCTGAAGTAGAAGTAGAATGATGGAACCACTGTCACAATATCACTGTGAGATATACCATTGTAAACCTGTACCAATAAATCTGAACCATGCATCAACCATGCATCAATTTGTACCTCAACTTCTAATCAACATGTACCATAAACAAGTGCATCAACCATGCACCAACCTGTAATCAAACTATACCATAAAAAAGTACATCCAACCATGTGTCAACTACTCATCAACTATGACTCATCAATATGTACCAACATCATCAACTATACACCTCATGTATGTGCACCAACTCATCAACTACTTGTCTCAACCATGTACTCAACATGTACCACAACCAAAAGACCTCATCAAT
>ML782082.1:0-14157 GCA_009831015.1 Picea engelmannii | reverse complement strand
AAAACACTTGCAAATAATCAAGTCTTCAAAAACCTATGCTCTGATACCAACTTGATCTAAAAATGAAGAAGACTTGTAATCTTGAAAATATTTGCAAGTAAAGTTTATGTGTTAAAAGAAAATGGATCAACTTTGCAACACATTATTAATAGGATTTACTCATTTAAGATGCACATAAACAACATCATAATCAATGAACATAAAAACATAACACAACAAATGATAAAGGAGTTCACCCCTCTCTTGGGCTACATCTCCTGGTCCAACTTCCAATGGATCATTAGTATTATTTTCTCAAAGTTCTCAAAAACGTGCTTTAAAATGCTCAAAATGAACAATAGACTGCTCCAATGGCTTCAGAGCGTCCAAAAACCACTAGCTGGGATTTTTCGGCACCTCGTTTGGCCAAAAAACAAACAAGTTAGGCTTCCTTGAAGTCCCCTCTTCAAGCTTGTTGTCTCTGCATTTATAAATTACACCCTTGTTCATTCAACCTAGCACACATGCTATTTAAAGAATAAAAACCCGGCACCGAATGAAATCGCACCAACGGTGCGAACTGTAGGACGGTTATGGGCGAGCCAGCCCATAACCGCCAATCTCATGGGCACATGGGTCCATGTGACCCCGCGCAAATATAAAAAGGGCTAAGTTTAAATCATAACTTCCCCACGCGCTCCGTGGCAAGGTCACATGCCATAGGTCATGTGACCGGAGGCTTAAATGTAAACCCCACGCATTTGAACTATGGTTATGTGTTAACCCCAGGACTGGGCTCCGTTTATAATACAACTCCCATGCATATGTTATGCTTATGGTCACATGTTAACACAACAGAACCACGGGTCGGGGCTAAGCCCCGGCCCAACCCCCCGCCATAACAAACATTACTTTAATTCAAATACATTCAAACGCATATAGTTAACAAGGAACAATGCATAGCCCATTGGCAGGGTGGACTTCACAAAGGCTTTGACCGGTGGGGGAGGTCCGGGGTTCGAATCCCACAAACTCCATATAATTTTGAACCAATATAATGATGCCACGTGGCGGCCCATGATTGGGCCATGTGCCACCCAACCACAAAAAAAAAACTTCCATGTGTCGAAACATGATTTGTCCAATTGTCAGCCAATCCAAAACTGCCACATCACCTCTTCCACGTCAGCATATGGACTCTGCCACGTCAGCCTATATGGACTGTACAGACTGCACAGTCAGCGTCCCTTTTTTTGTCTGTTTGATGATTCGAACAGATTGCAATATCTCTCACTCCCGACGCCCGTTTGAACCCAAACGAGTTGCGTTGGGTTCGTAGCGATAAGGCCTACGCTCTTGTTTGATTTGAAGCGATTCCGAGCACTTTGAATTTTTGAGCAAAATTTAATCCCCTAATCAGTTTTGTTGAGGATTATAGGGAGTAGTTAGTTCCCTCTTGATCCCAACATCTATGCAGAAGTTTACAAACACCTTCGAGGTATATTATCCTCCATTATCTGACCTGAGTATCTTAATCTTTCTTTTAGAAAGATTCTCTATCAAGGCTTTGAATTCCTTGAATTTACAGAATACTTCATCTTTAGATTTTAAGAAATATATCCAGGTCTTACGAGAATAATCATCAATAAATGATACATAGTATACATACCCGCTAATGGAGGATGATGGAATTGGGCCACATATGTCTAAATGGATGAGTTCCAATGCTCCTTTTGCTTTGTTGTCCCTCTTTGGAAAAGGGTTCTTGATGTTCTTCCCTTGCGCGCATCCATTGCATATGCCTTCCTGATCAACCTTGAGTTTTGGTAAACCTATGACAACTTTGCATATGTATGGTAGCACCTTGTAGTTGATGTGGGCCAATATTCTATGCCAAATTTCACAATATTTTTTGATGGCATGGGTCATGGCAGTTTCTGGGTGACCCTTCAGCTTATATAATCCATTTTCTTCACTTCTGATGATGATTGCTTCATTTAAGGTTTCTCCCTTAGCCCACATAAGAACTTCTCCATCTATGAAGGAAACTCTATATCCTTTCTTGTCTAAGGCTGATATGGAGAGTAAGTTCTTCTTTAGGCCCAGTACATAGAGTACGTCCTTCATTGTTATTAATTTTTCTAAATCTAGCTTGTAGTTTGATTCTCCTATTCCCTTGATAGGATATTGATAATCATATCCAAGAGTTACTTTCTGAGAAAACTTCTTTTTTGAAATACAAGAGAGAGTATTTTTCTTACCCATCATATGCTTTGATGCACCGCTATCAATGAGCCATGTGTCTTCTCCAGGTGATACAGATCCTGAGAGAGATGAAATCAAGACATGGTCCTTAATCATCTTCATAGGTGGTTCTTCATCTTCAGCAATGTGAGCATGTTTCCTTTTGTGCTTCCTCTTGTACTCTTCTCTTATGGCTGGACAATTATTTGCCTTGTGTCCCATCTTATCACAATGATAGCATTGTATAGATGAGAGATATCGTCCCTTGCGTTGTCCTTTCTTCTGAAAATTTCTTGAATGAGATTCTTGGTTGTTGAACTTGTTTGATGGTTGTGGTTCTCTATGAGATTCCCTTTTGAAGTAGGGTTTCTTCCTTCCTCCTTTTGTATGGGTATCTAGGGCTTGATCATCATCCCTTGCTAGTAGTGCTTCACAGTTGGCTACCCTTGTCTCTTCTTGGGTGCATTCTTCCCATAGGCTCTCAAACTATAGTTTCTCCTTTCTGCCACATACTAACTAGATGAAAGCATCCCAAGGTATTGCGAGACCATTTAGGGCAGTTATTACAAATTAGTCTTCATCGATGGTCTCTCCAATCGCTTTCAACTGTTCTTTTATTTCGGAGATTCGGGAAAAATATTCTTGAATCATTTCTTCTTTTTGTATCTTGGTATTCTTCAACTGAGTTCTTAGATTCATCTTTCGATTGATGTTCTTTCCTTCATATAATTTTCTTAGAGCATCAAACATCTCCTTCGGAGTTTTCTTTGATGATACATATGGGATTAGGTGGTCTTTTATTGAATCTGCAATGATTCTTTGAGCCCTGATTGAGTCCTTCTGATGCTTCTCTTTCTCTACGGCATCTTCAGGTTCCTCCACTTCGTCTTTGATAAATATTGATAGGTCATTCTTTGCAAGGATCAGCCCAATCCTATACTTCCAGGCATGGAAGTTGTCTATGCCTTCTAGTTTCTCAATAAGCTTTGTGCTTGCAGACATCTTGTACGTGCGACAACAATAATAACCAAAAGTTGAAAATGCTCAAAATCAAATTTTGACTTTACCAGGAGGTGCACTTGGCTGAGGTGAGTAGCCTGGTGTCCTCGGATCTGAGAAAGTCCAATTTTTACCCCATCAAATCTGATCTGTGGATTTCTGGACTAGTCCTTCTGGTACTTCTGGTACTCTAGTACTTCTGGTACTTCTGGTACTGGTTTTCTGGTACTTTTGTGAAACTAGGGTTTTACTTTCCAGGAGATCCAGCCACTGAAAAGGTGCGCTCTAGGTGCCGAATTGATCCTTGGGGGAGGGTGCATATTTCTAGGAGGTTAGGGAGATGAACAAAGATACTTTTTCAAAACCCTAATTTGCAGGTGCTGCAGCAGTGACGTTTTTCTCTTGCAAATAGTGTTTCCTTCAGGTTGGATCTGATACCATGTTAATGTTTATGCCATTATTATAGTTCTTTTCATTTCAATAGATAAGAACATCATAAGAACAAGATCACTGAGAAATACACATTCACAAGAGACACAACATTTATCCTTGGAAACCCTTTAGGGGAAGAAAACCCAACAAAAATTTCCTTATCATAAATAGCTTATAAAATGTTCAAGAGATAAATCAAACTAATACAGGTATTCCTCCCCAAGAGATGCACCACTCTTCTCCCTCTCTCCAACTGGTAATTGCAGCTTGCCTCATAAGAGAATGAGAAAGTGATTTGTGTGTTAGAAGTGAGGTGCTAGCCTCTTATTTATACAAGACTGACATGTGTGAGAGGGTTTCATTGGCAGGGCCGACCTCTCACTTTGGGTGGGTAAACCCACCTTTAATTAATTCTGGGTCTTCAATAATAACTGTTGGGGCCGACTTCTTATTCTTCCCTTTATAATTGCCCGATGACCAATCCACAAAAGGGGATTTGGCCCTTATACAATTACCATGATTAATCAACAATGGGGATTAATCCTAATAATAAAATAATAATAAGAATTCTCTTATTAGTTACATTATTTCAACATAATTAATGTAATTGTCAATCCCTGATATACTCCTCATCACCCCTATATCCCAAATCAACCTTTAACAACTATAATCCATTTCCCATTAACACTATCACCCTAACCACTGTATTCATTAATAAAATTATATCTCTAATCACTATAATCATTAACACCTAACTCATATAGCTCATGCCATCAACCCCTAACACTTACAACCTCTAATATAATTGTTCGACAGCACAGGTATTTTGGCAAAGGACGAACACCTTCAGTAACCACTCACACAACCAGATCAAAGATCAGCACACCAATTTTTTGACATGGTAAAACCCCTATGGGGAAGCATCCACGGCCCCAGCCAACGCGACCACTTGGAGCAGTTTATTAATGCAAAATAAAAGATTACAGAGAGATTTTAGAAGATATTTTCTCACAATCAATCATCGACAAATGACCCTCCATGCTCTTTAAATAGAGATCATGGACCAATTGGGTGTTAAGCCACAAATCAATGGTCATTAATATAGAGGATATTATGAACCGTTGGATCACTCTATGTAAGGAACATATCACGACCATTGGATTTCCTAACTAAAAATGCATACTAATGCATACTAAAGAAACACACTAAGAAATACACTATTTCCTAACGAAACATTATACCAAGTAGATATTAACTAACTCCTAAGTGTCTAAATATCCTAACATCCCCCCTTATGAACAACTTGGGATAGGATTTAAGGATTTACAATGTTGACACAATAGGAGAAGGAAGGAGGCATTAGAGCCTATCCCCCCTTGATGACAACTTCTTGAACTTCTAACATAGATCAAAGTTTGAAAAACTTCGCTTCTATAAGAGACTTTGTGAAAATGTTTGCAACTTGATCTTTTGTAGGGAAAAAGAGCAATTCAATAACTTGATCATGAATGAGATTTCTGATGAAGTGCATCTGTAGATCGATGTGTTTTCTATTTTGATGTTGAACTGGGTCTTTGGTGAGCTTGATGGCACTCTGATTGTTGCACCAAAGGATGGTCAGATGTTGCTACTAGAATCCAAACTCTAAGAGGATATGTCAAAGCCACAAGGCTTCCTGACTGGAATTTACCACTTCTCGGTACTCTATTTATGTTGAAGAAAGTTCAATAACATGTTGTTTCTTATAGGCCCAAGTGACAGGTCCTGAACCAAGGCTGAAAACATAACCTGCAGTAGACTTATGATCATCGGGGTTGCCGGCCCAATCTGAATTAGTGAAACCAACAAATAAAGGAGTCCCCCCTAAACTGTAATGTATCCTAGATTGAAGTGTACCACAGACATACCAAAGTATCCTTTTAGCTGCTTTCCAATGGATTTCATGGTTTTTTTTCATATGCCGGGAAACAAGACCAACAACAAAGGGAATATTAGGACATGTATGCATCAAGTATAAGAGGATACCAACTAACTGACAATACATGGTTGCATCAACTTCAGAAGAAGTACAGGTGGAAGTAATCTTGACTCTAGACTAGAAGGGAGAAGGGGCCGGTATACAATAATCCATGTGAAAGCAACGAAGAAGGTCACAAGCATACTTAGACTGGGAAAGAAAAATTCCTTCATTGGTTTGTAAAACTTGGAGGCCAAGAAAATAGTGCAAAAATCCTAAGTTTGCCATTTCAAATTTCTTCTAAAGGCTGGTTTTCACATGGTTAAAAAGTTTTGAGTCACTACCATTAAGGATAAGGTCATCAACATAAAGGACAAGGATTATGAGATGGCTTCCTACTTTCTTAGCATAGGCATTAGGATCAAAATGGAATCTAGAGAATATGGTGTCAATAAGAAGTTGTCCATTTTGGCATACCAAGTTCGGGGAGCTTGCTTAAGACCATAAAGCGATTTTTTAAGGAGACAAACAAGGCTAGAGTCATTTTGGACATATCCATGGGGTTGTCCCTTGTAGATTTATTCTTGAAAATATCCATGCAAGATGGCGGATTTAACATCCATCTAATGGACCTCCCATTTATGTGAAGCAACAAGGGAAAGAACAAGGTGGATGGAATTCATTTTGTCTACAAGGGAAAATGTTTCATTATAATCAATTCCTTCAACTTGGGAAAATCCTCTGGAAACTAACTGAGCCTTGTGTCTTTCAACACTTCCATTTGATGCATACTTAGTTCTATAGACCCATTTACATCTGACAAGTTTTCTTCCTTTAGAAGAGGTACAAGATCCCAAGTATCATTTGTCATTAAAGAACGATACTCTTCATTCATTGTTGTATCCTAATCTGGATGACCTAAATATTCTACAAATGTTTCTGGATCATGAGTCTCTAAAAATTGAGCCAAAATATAAGAGGCTCGCTGGAACTATGAACATGTTTGACGTTGATCTGAAGGATCACCAACAAGACCACCAACTTCTTTTCATGTTGAACGGACCCATATAGGTAGCGGTGGAACTGGTGTTGGTTCAGGTTCAAAGGACTCATATGGAGGAAGGTGAGAAAGAGGAGGTGGATTTTCATCCTCACTTTCATCATCTGAAGAAGAAACCAGAATAGGAATAGAAGAAGGCACAAATGCTAAAGATGGTTCGCAGGCCAAAGAAGGAAAATTCGTAGAATTAGGCTCGTAGGCCAAGATATTTTCATCATATTTAACATCTCTTCTAATAATAATTTCATTACAATGTGGTTGAAGAAGTCTATAACCTTTGACATCTTCAGAATAACCAACAAACATACACTTCTCACTTTTAGGCTGCAATGATTTCCTTTTCTCATCAGGAATGTGAGCCCATGCTATACTTCCAAATACATGGAAGTGACTTACATCTGGTTTAATTTTAGTCCAAGCTTCTTCTGGTGTTATATTTTTAAGAGCCTTTGTGGGAGTGCGATTGACTATGTAATTTTCATAGTTGATTGCTTTCGTCCAATACTTTAGACTTAATCCCTTAGATTGGATCATACAATTAGCCATTTATTTTAATGTGCAGTTCTTTCTCTCAGCAACACCATTTTTTTGTGATGTATATGGAACAAGGTGTTTCATTTGGATTCCCTGTGTAGTGCAATAACTTGTAAAATTATTCTTCACATATTCAAATCCATTATCCATTCTTAACTTTTGAATTTGATGTCGAGATCACTTTCCTACAAGCACCTTGTAGGCCAAAAACTTCGCTCTTAAGTTTTAAGAAGTAAACCCAAGTATGTCTGGAAAAATCATCATTGAAAGTTAAGAAATACTTGCACCCAGAAAAAGAAGGAGAATAAATTGGACCACACAAATCACTGTGAACAAGCTCTAAAGGGCTCGATGCATGTCAAGAGTCACATTTGTGAAAATTGTCTCGATGATGTTTTCTGAGAATACAACCGGCACAAACACCATCTCTACATTAAATAGGAGGAATACCAGTCACCATATGTTGATTACATAGGTGCTGCAATGAGATTTAGTTTAGATGACTGAACCATTGATGCCAAAGCTTTCTCAAGTCCTTGCTATGAGCAAAAAAAACTGATGAAAAAGACGATGAACCAAAGTTTTGAAACTTGTACAGTCTAGTAATATCATCAACAATTCTAGTTGCAAGAACATTCTTAGGATATTTTAGATCCTTTATTACAACTTGGTGAGGTGAAAATTCTACAGTTTTACCTTCACCTGAATGAGTGATTTGATATACTGATAGAAGGTTACAAGAAAGATAATATATTTATCATCACCAACAAATATTTTCTTGGTGTTACATTCATTTAGAGTAGAAAATATATATTTACCCTTAGCCATATGATAAAATGCTCCAAAATCAATAAGCCACTCATCAAAAGAAGAAGTAGAAGTTGTGTTGAAGGAGAAACCAGAAGCGAAAAGTTCATGTCCATGAGAAGAAGAAGAAGAAGTAGAATCAATACTGATGTTTTTCTTCTGCATCGTTGCTTATAAATCTTCCATCTTCTTGAAACATTTGGAATCACCATCACCATCTTCATTACAAAAGTTGCAATGTTTTTCCATCTTCTTATTTTTATATTTTTCTCCTTTGTCACCATTAAGAGCTGAAGTTGTCTGAGTGGGTTTGGGACCCTTATGTTTCTTGTTGTTGTAGCAAAGATGTTGCTTCTTGGGATACTTGAGTTTATCTTTCTACTGAGAAACTAAGGCTTTGTTGGAGGTACTTGCAGTGATGATCACTCTAAGTTGTACATGCTTATCTTCTTCTTTAATCAAAGAAACACAAAAGGAATCAAGAGTGGATTTTTGATAATCTTTCCCTAGAGCCTCTCTCATGGCATAAAAGGTATATACAAACACAAAATATGCACTAGCTAACTTAGAAAGAATAAGATAGATGCAACGCTCTTTCTCCATTTTTATCTCATATTCTTCACATAAATTTATGAGTGTTCTAAAATTAGATAGATAGTATCCAAGGCAAGAAAAAACACTTGGACTTAAGGTCAGTACTTGATTTTCTAACAGTTGTGCTTGAATAATATTGAGTTTACCAAACACAGATTCAATCTTTTCCCAAGCTTCTTCGAGGTCATTAGTTTCTTTAAGGTGGAACGTTAAATCATGAGAGATGGACATTATGATTAGTCCACATGCTTCATCACTCCTATTATCCCATTTTACTTTATTATCATCATCAGTGGGTTCTTTATCCTTTCTGAAGGTAATATGGTACAAGCCTTTACTTCTTAATAAATCTTCCATATGAGATTTCTATTGGAAGTAGTTGGTGCTAGTAAGCAAAGATCTAGATGGAAAGATCTTGAAAAATTGTGTGGTTTAAAAAAAAATGACACTCAAAATGGACTTCGGATGTGAAATTTATGCCATTTTTAAAAACAGCATGACCAATAACCAAATGACCACGTGGCGGTGTAAGTTTCTTAATGAAATGACCCAATTTCATAAAGAGAAGTGGGGATCACTTTTACAATCAAGTTACTTTATAAAAGAAAATATGCATGCAAAATAAATAACTCTAAAATAAAATATTAATGCTACTTATAGTGATTCACTTTTATACTTGAAGTGAAATACAGTTTACAATTTAAGCATGATTTTTTTTTTTTTTTAAGTAACAAAAGAGAGACTTGACCTCAAGACCTCTTACTTAATAAGGAAACTTTTAACCAAATGGTCTAGCAAAACATATTGTATTTTTTCGCAAGAGGATTGTTGTTTTTTTTGAAGACGACCTTGGAGAGCGTGCTAAAAAAAACTCTTTTCACACAAGAAAAAAAAAATTCTTCTCGATGACAACAAGAGTTAGATCTCGGTTAACTTACTCGGAAGATGCACATTTTCCTATCTGTTTCTAATTTGTCGATATCGTACAGGGTGCGGGGAAAAGAGAATACATAGATCTAAAAGAGTAGAAACCCAGAAACAAATAATATAAAATCAAAATAAAACCAAAATAATACTCTGCAAAAATCTTTTAAAATGTGTATTTAGGCTTTATACCTCTCGATCTGACTGAAATGGCCATATCTTGGGCAAACATAAACCTTTTCGAGTGAAACAAAAAGTGTTCCTAACTAAAATGTGTTCTCCAGATGCAATGGAACAGTCCTAGCAGACCAGAAATGTATGGAAATGACATAAAATGGATATGATTCAACTCATCTTCACGATCTTGATCTACAACAGAAGAGGGTCTTCAAACAAGCTCTGATACCATGTTCGACAACACATGTATTCCAATAGAGGATGAACACCTTAAGTAAACACACACAAATAGATCAAAGATTAACACATCAATGTTTTGACGTGGTAAAACCCCTACGGGGAAACATCCATGGCCCCAACCCATGCAACCACTTGGAGAAATTTATTAATGCAAAAAAAATTGTTACAGAGAGATTTTACAAGAGAGTTTCTCACAATCGATCATTGTAGAATGACCTTCCATTCTCTTTAAATAGATATCATGGACTAATCGAGTGTTAAGCCACATATCAATGGTCATTAAGATCAAGGAGATTATGAACCGTTAGATCACTCTATGTCGGGAACATATCGTGACTATTGGATTTCCCAACTACAAATGCATACTAATGCATAGTAAAGAAACACACTAAGAAATACACTTTTACCTAATGACACATTAGACCAAGTAGATCTTAGCTAACTCCTAAGTATATAAATATCCTAACAATAATCCATAAAATCCATAAAACTTATAACCCCTATCAACCACTAACACTTATAACCTCTAATATAATCCATAATATTTATAACCCCTAGCAACCACTAGAACTTATAGCCTCTAATATAATCCATAACACTTGTAACCCCTATCAACCCATAACACTTATCACCCCTATCAACCCCTACAATTTACAACTTCTAATATTATCCCTAATAATTATAACCCCTATCAACTTTTAACACTTATAAAAACTCTAATATAACCCTATAAATAGTTAAAAACCCTAACACATATAACTTATAAACTTTATCACATATTCCTAACCCTTAAATAGTCTAACTCTTAAATATAACCCTTATAAACCCTAATACATGACCATCATAAGCTCCTAAACCCTACAACCTTTAAAACATATGACTACTAACACCTATCATCTCTAACCCCTATTTCTTCTAACCCATTAACCATATCATTTATAACTCTCATAACCAGTATCACACATAACCCATGTAACCCTAATAAAAACCATACAAACCCTAATATCTAATTAAGGTAATACATATCACCTATAACCCCTAATATAACCATTAACTCATACAACCTGTAAACCCTATAATTTTTAACCACAATAACCCTCATTTATAACCTCATACTTATATATTCTAAGTCCAAATCCATATATCCACTTTAATGCTCTAACACATTATTCTTAATCCATATATGATATTACCCTTGACACATTAATCTATAACTATAACCCTTATAACCATAACCATTATCATGCATAATCCTTTATCCTTAAACATTTTTACTCCCAACACCTAACACTTATCACCATAACCACTATCTATGATATAGATTTATATAACTTCTAACACCTAATCGATATAACCCCTATCACCTATATATCCTTACCATTAACCCATATCAACCCCTAATATAACCTTAAAACTCTATAGATTCTAATCCTTGTGACCATAAATCCATAAACCCTAAAACTTATAGGTATTGACTTTAACCCTTAATCTCTAACACTTATAACACTTATTTAAATCTTTATTTCATAACAATATATCCCATAAGCACTATAATCCTCACATATAACCCATAATTTCTACTCCATTTATCTTTTGTCATTGTCAAACACTATAACCATTAATACATGTCATGAGAATTATAACCCTTAATGTCAATAAGTCCCAACCCTTATCATCCCTTAATCAATATGGCCTCTATAACCATTAATCCATATAACCTTTAAGACCCATAAACCTTAAGACTTATAACCCTCAATCTATGTATACCATAACACCTATAATTACTAACCATGTAGCCCTAGTTCATACAAAACTCAAATCATTTAATTCATTTATCCCCTTAACACCCATAACATCTAATACCTAACATCTAAATTCTACAATCCCTATTTCATAATTACTAACTCTTATAACCACTATTATCCATAGCCTCTAATATAAAATTTACCTCTTTAACATATCAACCCTTAACATGTATAATACCTTACACCCTTCTACACTATAACCCTAACCACTATAAGCACTAATAACATTATGACTATAATCACTATAATCAATAAAACCTAACTCATATAGGGAATGTAACCCTAATATCTAATCCATGTAACCCCTATGAACCCCTTACACTTATAACCTCTAATATAACCCCTATAAACCCTTAATACTTATAGCCTCTAATATAACCCCTATAAACGCTTTTAACCCCTAATACGTATAAATTATAAATTGTATCACTCTTTAGACCTAACTCTAAAATCCAGTAACCCTTGACACATAATATGTAAAAAATATAACACATAACCCCTATAAACTTTAACCATTAACCCTTATTATAACTCCTAAAACCTACAACTTTTCAGACATATGACTCCCAACAACTATAATACCTAAACCATATTTCTCCTAACCCATTTAACCTTACAATTTATAACTCTTATAACCACCATCACGCATAACCCATGTAGCCCTAATATAATCCATATAATCTCTAATCTTTAATTATGATAGCACATATAAAATATAACCCCTAATATAACTACTAACTCCTACAACCTATGAACCCCATAATGTTTAACCCTATAACCCATATAACCTAGCCACAATAACTTCTTATTCCTAACCCAAACTTATATCCTCTATGTACAAACCCATATAACCACTTTACTCCTATAACATGTTATTGTTAATCTATATAATATATTACTCTAACACATAAGAATCTATAACTCTAACCCTTGAGCTGTATTACTCAAACTAACCATTTTAACCCTTACAACCATCTAACCCTTATAACGATAACCATAATCTTTAATAACCCTTTATGTAACAACTAACACCTAATCCATATAACCCCTATTACTTATAGCCCCTTACCACTAACTCATATTAAAATCTAATATAATATTAAAGAAACATTAAGGATTACCCTTATGATCATCAATCCATAACATTTAACACCTACAACTTCTAACTTGAACCCTTCACTAAGACTTATAACCCCTAACACCTAACATATATAACCTTCACCCATTTGATGTATGACCCTTAACCTCTATAATCCCTTATTCCATAACATTGTAACCAAGAAAACCTATGATCCCTCATAATTATTCCTTAATATATGATTCCCTAACCCCTAACTCTTACAAACCCTAATCCATATAACCCATAACTACTAGTTTTTAAACCATAATCTTGTAACTCATGACTCTTAAAAGATAACACTAACGACCTATTACACCTAACCCACATTGCCAATAATCCCTAACACCTATAAATATCAAACCATATAATTCTTAAACCCTATAAATATTAACTCATATGATCCACAATCCTTAGAACACATATGATCACTAACCGCTAAGTTCTATAACATATATAACCTATGAACTATGAACCCCATAGAAATTCACTCACCTTCAATATTCAATATAATATCTAACTTGAGTAATCCTTAAAACCCCTCATTCATAATCCGTACCTATTGTGTCAAAATAATATAACCCTAAAATATTGTAAATGATAGAACCCATAACCTATATAACCCCTACTATTCAATCACAAACACATATAACTCATAATATCTAACCTAATAACCCTTAGCTCCTAAATATTATAACACATAAATCCCAATCTCTATAACTTCCAACCCACAAATGAATACATATTTATATTCCTAATCCACATAATACGTAACAAATAATACCTATAAATTATACTAACCCTTAGCTACAGTGAGTGATAACCATGATTCACAATATATATATTGTATACAAGCCCTTTCATCCTACAACCTATCACCCTTAATCTCACGAAGTTAAAACTCCTAAACTCTAACAGTAATGAACCTATAACACCGAAACCACTATAACCTTGCATACTTAACCATTATAACCCATAACCAATAAGCCTTATAACCTATTGTATAACTGCAAAATTGTATAACCCTTAACCCCTAAAACCTGGAACCCTAATCAATAAGACTTATAACCCTTAACTCCTCTAAAACTTGCCACTATAACCTCTAATTCACATTACCCTAACCCTTATAACCTAAAATATATAATCATTAGCCATTATAACCCTAAGAAACTAGTACTTATAATTATAACTTTAATACATATAACCCTTTACCCCTATTACATTCTATGTCAATGTCCCTTGATCGATAATCCATATAACCCTTATCACCTCTAACTCATGACCTTTA
>ML782081.1:499392-537313 GCA_009831015.1 Picea engelmannii | reverse complement strand
CAGTGGGCCGAGTTTTTGGTAAAGATATTGGAGTTATTTGTTGTTGGGTCGAGCTCAAACTAAGAGGGGTTGCGATTTACTGAGTTTGATACCGAATCCGAGTGGAAAGATTGTGGTTCTACTGATAAAAAGTCGAATTTCTTACCAGGGGGTCGTATATTTTCCTTGGGGGGCGATTTCTCATGATGGAAGCCTCCCCGTCTAAATGACCTAGATGGAGAGGACTTAGTAGCCTAGTTGTTCCCCCTAGGCTATAGTCTCATGAAAAGGGGACCAAGGTGGCCAAATTATGTCATTTAAGATGCTAAAGTCAAATTATTAAAGTGACATTGGCTAATAAGGAAATAAAGCTAATTGGCTAATATGAAGAAATAGACTTTAGAAATCCAATTAATAATTTAAGTGAGAATTAGAATGTTGGAGTATAAAAAGAAGATGAGGGCACCTCACTCCTCATTCTTGATCATTTTTCTATTTGCAAATTAAGCTTTGGTAGCTTGAGTGTTTTGAGGGTTTTGATTAGACAAACCCTAAAGATCAACACGGATGTGAAAGATCCCTCCTTTCCTTGTCCAAGCTTAGCCAAGGTGGTGAAAGATTCCACCCTCACCATTCTATCCAATTCATATCTGTTCTAGCAATCATTTGTGAAGCAGGGCGCATTATTGAAGGGTTTTCTGTAGAGTGGGGTGCATTGTCTAAGTGAAAGAAGTTCGATTTGGATTTAGGGCGTTGGATCTAGAAGAGTTCTTGATTTAGGAACATTTGTCATCCCTGGAGCGACACTTCTTGGCATTATTGGGGGTTCTCATGCTCCATAACTATTTATTATCATAGTTGGGCGAAATTCCTGAAGAAGGGTGCATTTATCCCTTGGCCATGGTGCATTTATCAATTTTGTTCTCAACATGGCAGTTTCACAAAGTTATCATCATTGCATGTCTTTTGAGGCAATTCATGGATCCCAAGGAAGCGGTCCCTGGAGGCAAAAATACGACATGGATTCAAAATGATCACAACAATTTTACGAGCAAAACCCATATTGCACATTATAGATTGATGGAATATTAATGGAGATATTGCCTCCCAAAAAAAAAACCATCCCATCCTTCTAAGAAAATCGTTGGGCACTTTTCCCAAGTCAAATGGTCAAGGAAGAGAAACGTTTTGGTCTACTAGCCGTTGGAAAAGTTTTCACAATTCTCTAGACTCATCTCCAAGTTCCCTTTTCCATCTAGAATCTTGAGCTTTAGTGGCTTCCGTCCATACATATCATTTTCCATCTCATTTCCCCCTAGGGTTACCGGGATTCCCCCCTTGAGGTGACTATCTCACCTCTAAAGTGACGAGAACACCTACCTAAGGTGACAGTGGGTAGGTGCTCTCCTAGTTGTCTCCATTTTGGTGGTTAGGTCGGGCTTTGCCTAACCTACAACTTGTGCGATAACAAGGCCTTTTTTGGCAAGTCGTTGAGATTGGAGAAGGGACATTGAGCTTTCAAAATCCATCTTCCAAGGCGCTAGGACCTCTCTCCACTAAATCAAGGCGCCAATCCTCATCAAAGTACCAAGTGTCACATCACCACATCTTAGCCCATGTGTGACGTCAAGCTCCAAGAAGGTGATGTTTTTCTTCTTTCAAGCGAATCGTTTGGCATGTAGGGGTTGGGTAAGATCCCTGAAGGTGTCCTCTAGGCCTCCAAAGGCATGTCTCTATGATCCAGCATGTGGGCCCTTGGCATCCAACCTTTGGGATTCAAGCCCCGTGGAAGCCCAAGCTAGGCTTTTCCTCCAAAACTGTCCACCAGTTGGGTCCTGCAAAGACATACGGATACACCCTTCAAGGATCTCAAGTCAAAGCATCATGATGAGTAAATCAAATCAATAAAAGAGCCATCTAAGCAAGTACATCAAAACCACCTCATCAAAATAAACTAATGCTCAAAGACCCTATGCAATTTGCCAAGTTTAGGTATGGGAGGGTTGACAAAACGACCTATTGGGTGAATCGTTCCTCAAGTTTAGGGGTGTTGCCCAAGGGGACCTCCATCTAACTTATGTGGATGAGGTGTCACGGATGGCGGAAAGACTTTTGGGCATGGGGTTCATGACATACAAGGGATTGTAGTGTCTCACTTATGAGTTCCTTTGTAGAGGGTGCGTTGCACCTTCATTTTCAATGCAACCTTTTTCGAAGCCCATTTATTGTCTTTTATTCTTTTAGGATGTTTCCAGGTTGAGGCCGAGGTGGGGCTTCTACCTAAGCATGAAAAATTGTGCCCACCTTGACTCTACCCTAGTCACATCATGCTTCCCAGAGTTGGAAACACGTGTGGGGCTTCTACCTAAGCAATAAAAACTATTCCCACACACACTCCTCCCTAGTTGGAATTTTGTTGTTAGTCATTCTTTTACGGGTCCCATTAGTTTTTTATGAGAGATTTCATTGTCCTGAGGATCCCTGGGCGTGCATCTAGAAGGTTAATGATTTGGCTTTTATCTTTTTCCATCTACAAGCCTCTGGGCCTTCAGCCCCTTCTTCCTATGAAATGAGGGACAACCCCTTCTTGGGTCAGTACACCCGAAAATCCCAAAAGGTGAGGAGATGAGGGGATGAAGTGTGGAAAGTGACAAGTATGGTCGGGAATGGCACTATGACTCGTCAAAAGGACCTCCCAGTAGCATACCTAACCCTAAGGGTGACCCACTTACTAGGGTGCAATGTCAACCACTAAAGTGAAACAAGGCAAAGAACATAATGTCCAAGCAAATGTCACATAATTAAAAGCAGTAATAGATGCAACAAACTCAAATGCTTCAAATATTGAAATGACACTCACCATAATACCTGACTTGTACCTCATGGAGCAAGACCCAATGTCTTTCAAAGGCCAACTGATGTGATGGATAATGTCGTGACGAACCTAGAGTTGTGGTGGTGAGGTGGGTCTATGTCTGTACGAGTGGACATTGTTGGTCGAGCTGTCTCTCGGTAATCCATGTCTGCAACCTGAGGGCCTCTAGACATCATCTCCTTGGTTATTCCACAAAATGGAGATAACACAACCAATTGTGGAAGAGCAAACCAAGAAAATTATTATTTTATGAGGGAGGTAGAAACTAGTCGTTAGGATAAAAACTATATAAGTCTAGCCCCTCCTCTCATTTTTTGTTGTTGAAACTTTGTGAGATCATAATGTCATATTTTGGAACTCAATTTTCTTGTGTCACTGTGGATTGTCTACTATAATGCTTGTTTTTCTTAGCCAAGGATTATTTTAGTTGTGCTTTGACAAGGGTTCCTTAGGAGAATTGCAAGAGGTGACCAATCAATCCATTGAGGGGCTACATAGTCTCTTTCTTTCTTTGTGGGTTCTTAGTGAAAAACACCCAAGTTGTTGGACCAACTTCTTTGAAAATATCTTCAACCAAGTGGTAGGTTATCACTTTGCCCCTAGTTGATTGGTTGTTTTGGAGACTGTTATCCCCTAGCTTAGGGATAACTAAGGAGATTATGTCTCGAGGACCACAGGTCCTAGACATGGAGTACCGAGAGCCAGATCGACTTGAGCATGGCCCTGGAGGGCCCATCCATTCATTCTTCAATGCCTCCACTTTGTCAGCAGCAGTACCATCCATCACCTCAGCCTGGTCCTATAGCAAAGGTGGATCTTGCTCCATAAGGTAATGAGTCCGGGTATCATGGTATGTATCACTCTGATCCTCAAAACCTTTGAATATGTGCATTCAATTCTTTTTGCTTCTAACGGGTGCTTGGATCTTATACTTCTCCACTTCACCATACCTAGGGGAATGACAGGATGCCCTTGTAAGTTGGTACCCATAGGGTTTGAGTTGCCACTGGGGGAATTCATGAAAGGCCATCATCCACTCCCACCATACTTACCACTTTTCATCCTTTTCCCGCTCATCCACCCCATTACACTAGTCTGGGCATTGGGTTGGCCAAATATTTAAGGGTTGTGCCTTGCCTTGTGGGAAGAAGGTGCTAAAGGCCCAGAGGGTAAAAGTAGCTAGCAAAAGATAAAATCCAAAAGAATGAAACCTTGAGATGCTTCGCCCAGGGATCCCCGAGAAAGCAATAAAAGGCTTCTTAGCAAGAAACAGAGGGACCCATAAAAAGGAAAATAAAATAAAACAAGGCCTAGTTAGAGGATGGGGGGTCTCATCACGAGCCAGCCTATTAGGTCCATGGGCATGTAGCAGTCTGATACTACCACCAGCTGGTCACCGCGTCAAGGTAGTGGCTCTTGGTGGCATAGCCAAGAGAAAGGGGGTCTCATCACAAGCCATCCTTCTCATCTCCGTGAAATGCTTGTGGGTAACATTGCCACCACTGGTCACCACGCAAGGGCAGTGTCCCCTAACTAGCCTCTTGAAAGAAAAACCAATAAAAATAAAAGATAAAAAGCATGAATGGGCTTGGAAACATTTGATCCATGACAAGTGCAGCACACCCTCTTCATAGCCACCCACAGGTAAGCCATACATTTCCCTGCTATCACTGCACCCCTTGCCCAGACATCCCTTACCACCTCATCCACTCACATGACTTGGATTTGACTTCTCCCAGAAACATCCCACATCCAATGAGCATTAGCCCAATAGGACGTCCCAACGTTTCCTCCAAACTTGGCTGATAGACTAGTATAATGTCTTTGAGCACTTGTCCGGGTGAAGGGGGTTTTATGCACATGTTTAATAAATTTGATGATTAGATGTGATTGACATTGCGATGATCCCTGTGACTTATGAGCCCATGGAGGGCGTATATGTTGATGTTGCAGGTACACACCCGATGGCAGGTACCCAGATGGACATGTACACATGGGGAGATGATTAGTTCAGACCTCCATGGGGCTAAAAGCCCACTAGATGGATGTTGAGATCCCAGCAGGGTGCAGAGACAGATCAGAGGATTGCACCAGAGAGAGAGGAGGACGTTCCACCAAGGGTAGCCTGGTAGGCTTAGACCCAGGGGGGTTGTGCCCTTTCCACCATGATGTAGGCCTTGGAAGGCCCATGACATCACCCAGGTCACCCATGATGTCATCCAGCGCTTTGGGAGGTTTTAGAGACAATTGTGTGCCAAGTGGCATGTGTGGCAGGTTCCTGAGGCCCAGGAAGGCCTAACGTTTTGCTCCAGGAAGCCAACATTTCCCTAGAAGGGCCTAACATCACCCTAAAAGGGCATTGTTATCCCCCACTTTTAGGGATAACTAGGAGATTATGTCTCGAGGCCCGCAGGGTCTAGACATGGAGTACTGAGAGCCAGATCGACTTGAGCATGGCCGTAGAGGGCCCATCTTTTCTCCTTCTCAGCACCTCCACTTTGTCAGCAGCAGCAGCATCCATCACCTTCGTCTTGGTCCTGTATCAGAGATGGTTCTTGCTCCATGAGGTAATGGGTCCAGGTATCATGGTATGTGTCACTCTGATCCTCAAAAACCTTTGAATATGTCCATTTAATTCCTTTTGTTTCTAACAAATGCTTGGATATTATACTTGTCCACTTGACCATGTCTGGAGGGAATGACAGGATGCCCTAGTAAGCCTGTGCCCATAGGTTTTGGTTTGCCACTGGGGGGATTTCTGAAAAGCCATTGTCCGCGCCCGTCATATCACCACTTTTTCATCTTGTTTCCCGCTCATCTATCCCATTACATTTGTCCAGGCATTGGGTTGGCCAATCATTTAAGGGTTGCACCTTGCCTTGTGGGAAGAAGGGGCTAAAGGCCCAGAAGGTAAAAGCAAGCTGGCAAAAGTTAAAAACCTAAAAATAAACCTCGAGATGCTTCGCCCAGGGATCCCCGAGAAAGCAGTAAAAAGCTTCTCAGCAAGAAACAAGAGGGACCCAATAAAAATAATAAAACAAGACCTAGTCAGAGGATAGGGGGTCTCATCACGAGCCAGCTTATTAGGTCCATGGGTGCCTAGCAGTATGACACTACTAACAGCTGGTCACCACACCAGGGTAGTGGCTCTTGGTTGCATGACCAAGAGAAAGGGAGTCTCATCTCGAGCCAGCCTTCTCATTTCTGTGAAAGTACTTGTGGGTAACACTGCCACCACTGGTCACCACGACAGGGCAGTGTCTCCCGATTAGCCTCTTGAAAGAAAAAAGCAATAAAAAAATAAGAATAAAATGGCATGAATGGGCTAGGAAACAATTGCATCCAGGACAGGTGCAGCTCACCTTCTACAAAGGCACCCGCAGATAAGCCCTACATTTCCCTACTTTCACTGCACCCCTTGTCAGGACATCCCTTATCCACCTCACCCACTTACATGACTTGGATTTAATCTCTTCCCAAAACATCCCTTTTCTAGTGGATTCTAGCCCAATAGGATGCCCTGTCACTTTCCCCAAACTTGTATTGCAAACTTGTATAATGTCTTTGAGCACTTAACTGGGGTAATAGGGGTTTTATGCACATGTTTAATAATATTGATGATGAGATGTGATTGACATTGCTATGATCCCCTTGACTTATGAGCCCATGGAGGGTGTAGCTGTTGATGTGCAGGATCATGCCCGACGGACAAATACCACATTGGACAGGTACACATGGGAGATGATTAGTTCGAACCTCCATGGGGTTGAAGAGCCCAGCAGGTGGGATGTTGAGAGCCCAGCAGGGGGCTGAGACAGGACAGAGGAGTTTGCACTGGAGAAGAGGAGGACGTTCCACAGAGTCACCCTGGTAGAGCCTGACCTAGGGGGGTTGTGCCCTCTTTATTGGAACGTTGGCCTTGGAAGGCCTAGGGCATCACCCAGGAGGTTCATGACGTCATCCTTGCTTCATGGACATTTTGGCAAACAGAGAAGGCAGTTTGGCACGTGTGGCAACTTGGAGGTTGCATTTGCCCTAGAAAGGGCTAACGTCACCCTAGAAAGGGGATGATGTCTCACTTTTGCTTGATTAGGGTTTAATTTTAAACATTTGTTGTAAAACAGTATGATTTTGGTATTTTGGCCTTGTCGGCCTTTTAATGACCTAAAATGTAATTTAGGTCATTGGTATGTTATATATTGAGGGTTTTTACCTTCATATTTTGATCATCTTTTACTCACACATTAGTGAGGTCTGAAATTTGTGCCCTATTCTAGGGTTTTGGCTGAAATAGTGAGGCGCACTTGTTGAAGGAAGACTTTTCTTGGAATTTTTGGCATTTCTCTTGGTGGAAGGTGCTACAACTAGGGTTTTGCTACATGATTTCTTGGTTTATGTAAGTGAATTTTTGCAAACACTTCTTAATTGAATGGTTTTAGTTTTGTTTACTTGCATATGTTATTGTAATTTGTTGAATCAAACCCTAGGTGGAAAGCACTAGTTAATGTCCTTGTCTCATGTCCCCACTAAGATTTTGAGCCATTTGATTTGCTGAAGTGAGATAGAGCCTTGCCATAGCAACACTCTATCCTTCTCTTCTAGCCCATCCATTTTTATCCCTGTTGTTGAGCTAAGAAGGAGAGAAACGCACCAAGGCCTAGGATTTCTACACCTGGTGAGTCGTTTTTCCCTAGGATTTGTCTAGTGAAGCCTTGCTTTAGCAACACATCACTTACAAACTCTCTTGTCTTAGATCTTATCAACCATTATTCAAGCTAGTCGTTTTTATTATTGCCATTGAGCTAAAGAAGGAGGAGAGAGCACTAAGGCCTAGGGTTTCTACACCTTAGTGAGCCTCTCTCCCCTAGGGTTTCATTGTTGAGGCCTTGCTCTAGCAACACCTCAAAATTTAACCCTCTTGTCTTTGGTCCTTCATTATCATTTCAGTCCTTCAACCTTTGCGGCCTCTTTGACTCCATATACCCTAGCAGCGCACTGATCTAAGGCCTTGTGTATTGAGTACTTTGATCACAAACAACTTCTAAACACTTTAAGCAATCTTTTACTAACCTTTCTAACCCTAGACTAGACTATTCTTCTAACCCTATTGCTGCTACCTTTTACTTGTGCTATAAACATACTCATTGCAACATCTATTTGTCTTTAAAAGCAATTGAATGATTAGCTAAAGCGTTGCTTCAAGTATTGTTATATTGATGATAAATTTTCCATTGTTTATTGTGAAGCTTCATTAGCATTTATTGAGAAGTGATATTGTGTAATCATTGCTATTGTATAAACATTGATTTACTTCATCAATATTATTGCTCAATTGCTTATTATCAGAAAGTCATTGATTATATGTAGTACTAACCAGCAAGCAAGCTTGCACATGTAGTTTTCATTGTTGCTTTGTCTCGGGCAGGTACTCTTATTGGTTACTACTTCCGGTTACCTTTCATCTTTATTGGCTTAAGTCGGACTTTCTGATCAGGTGGTGACTTGTGAGGGGGAATATTATCACTTAGCTTTTCTAAGCCTTTTGCCTTCTCAAAACCCCAGGTCATCGGGGACGTCTCCCTTAGGCCTTGCCTCCCTAAACAGAAAGAACCTTCCCATTGAGGTGACAGTGGTGGGATTGGTTCAGTTACGCCAATTTGACCTCCCTTCATCCGTCTATTATCCTAACTACAAATTGTGCGATAACAGGCATGACATCACCTTTCTGCTTGATTTGGGGTTTTAATTGTGACATTTAATGTAAAACAGTATTTTTGATGTAAATTGGCCATGTTGGCCTTTTTTTACCTAAAGTGTAATTAAAGGTCAGTGATATTGTATAAATAGAGAGTCTAAACTCTCATTTTTTCATCATCTTTCACTCACACTTGTGTGAGTACTGAAATTGGCACCCTAATTAGGGTTTATGGACTGAAATTTAGTGCGCACTTGTTGAAGGAAGGCAAATTTTGGTGTTTTTGGCATTTTTCTTGGTGGAAAGTCTACAACTAGGTGATGTGCTAGATTATGCTTGGTGAATGTAAGTAAAATTATGCAATTCTTCTTTCTTTTGAATGGTTATAGTATCTTTACTTTGCATTTTTTCTAAAGCTTATGAAATTGCTAGCCTAAACCCTAGGGAATCAAGCACATGTTATTGTCCTTGTTCTAATTTGCTATCCACCTACTAGATTGTGCCAAGAAGCCGATTTCCCTTGAAGCTTTGCTAGGGCGTTGCCATTGCAACACCCTAGCATTAATTGCTTCATCCTAGTCGTTTTTGCTTCATCCTTGAGTTAGAGAGGGAAGAAATCTACTAAGGCCTAGGGTTACCTACACCTTAGTAGCTAGTTTCCCCTTAGGGTTTGATAATTGGAGCCTTGGGTTACCAACACTCCAATTCATCAATCTCTCTTGTCTTTAACTCTTCTATTAGCATTTACCGTCAACATCTATTGTTGTACTTTGACTCCATTTTCCCTAAGAAAGCACTAGTCTAAGACCTCCCTTGAGTAATTTAATCAAACAAACTTCAAAACCTATCTTTCAAACAACCTACTAACAACTTCTAACACTAGAATAACCTAACTCACTAACCTTGTTGTTGTTGTTACCAAAGTAAGCCACAGCCATACTTTGCAGCATTAAAAGCATCTAAAAGAAAATGTTAGAGTTGATTTTACATTGCCCTCTTTGCTTCTGATAAATACTAGCATTTTGCCAAGTTTGTGTTATCATTTCTGGTCATTATTGAAGCATTATTGAGGCATAATTGTGAAGCCATTGCTATCTATATTTGTTGTTATAAATTTCTGCCATTTGTTTTATTTGACAAAGTCCGAGGTTTTACGAAGTACTAACAGCAAGTGTACTTGCGAACATATAGTTTTCTTGTTGCTTTGTTCCGGGTAGGTACACTTCTGGGATATTGTATCTTAATTGGTTGTTTAACCGGACTTTCTAATTGGTGGTGACTTGTGAGAGGGGACCTTTCACCTAGCCTTTATCCATTGCCTTCTCAAAACCCCAGGTCACCGGGGACGTCTCCCTTGGGCCTACCACCCTAAATAGAAAGAGACATCCTATTGAGGTGACAGTGATAGGATTAGTCTCTTGTTTCGCCAATTTGCTTTCTTTTACCTTTCTCTTCTATCAAAGTACAAATTGCGCGATAACAGAGACCATCCATCAAGGATCTCTCCTAACAAATCCAAGAAGGAACCCATCTATTGGTAAAAATTTCTAGTATTGGAGGCGATAGTCCTTCGACTTGAAACCCAATCAATTAGAAATCCATCCGAGCCAATCTTGAACTCGTGGGGTCACAATTGCACAAACTAAGAGACATCTAAAGGTAAAAAGAGATAAAAGGTATTCTCTCAATTTCTTCAACCAATTACTTTTAAAAATTTAAATCATCTTTTATTATAAAAATAAAAATAAAATCATACCCTAGTTTAGTTCTTCAATTTTATATCTTATAAGCTAGTAGATCTTGGGGTTTTTGTTATATGAGAATTTCTCTACCCCAAGATAAATTTAACCTTGACTTTTATGCTTCATTGTATATATTTTACAAGGGTTTTCTTGAGAAACAGTGTGCAGATATGTGTTATTATAGCAAAGAAAATCTTCAGATCTACACTCATTTTTGCATGAGAAGGGGCACATATTGTAAGTATTTATCTCTGAAACCCTTCCATAACTCTTCCAGATCTGATTTACAAGTTGTATCTTTATTTTTTGGTTAGTATAGAAGAAAAACTACAACCCATTAAACATTTCTCTTGGCTGTAGCAAATTTGGGTTTTGACCCTAGGGGGATTTGAACCCCAATTTTGCAGAAGTGATTTCCAGTTAGTTGGAAATTAGTTTTGCAACAGATCTAAAGGATTTAGGGCATAGTATTCACTCATACTTTGTTTCCTTATCCTTTACACTTGCCCTGTCCTTTACACTTGTGGGGGGCCTCAAAAAACCATTTTCTTGCTGGTTTTTTATCTTTTTATTTGTTTTTGCAGGTCTGATATAACAGGAAACCAAGGAAATATCTTATTTCCAGCCACTTCTTCCAAGGTACACACATAACAAATCATCCAGAAACTGGTAAGGACACTCATCCCTTTCTCTTGTGCATTATTTAGCCAATATTTTGAAGAACTGGGGAAAGTTAGCTTGTTGGTTTGTTAATTTATTTTCTGTGTTATTTACTAGTTCAGCAAGTCCTTAAAATAATTAACTCCTACCTTCACCTAGTGTTCTCTTTTTAGGCACTAGTCTTAAGATCCTTTGAGGTGAAGTGCTAGTTTGTGGGAAGCCTCCCAGAGCCTCTTAGCGTAGGAGTTTGGCTCGAACGGGGAAGGATAGGTGTTGTAGTGACATTGGGCACCTATCCCATGTGTTGCTGCCCTAGCAGTCTGGAGACCTTGCTGGACTGCTAGTCTGGTTGGTAACACCACCTAACCAACTAGGGATACTATTAATGTCACCTATGGTGGTTCATTGTGTGTGAGAAATTTATCATTGCAATGTTAATAATGAAGTGTATTAGTTATTCTCTCTCGACCATTGTCATTCATAAATGTGTGCACCCTATCTTTTACACAACAAACTTAGTTCACATTTTACTACATATGTTTCCCATAGGGTTACGTAAATATTTGATTGACAGAAGTTACAGTTCAAAGGAAAGTAGCTTGAAAGAGAAAACTTATAACTTCAAGTACTATGTAGCATGAACTCATCTACAAATTGAATGCTTGATTGAAAATAAATATCTCAGACTTTAGAAACTGAAAGTAGCCTGCAAGACTATTAAAAAACACCAATCAGTCATTTTCACTAATACAAACAGACCATTTCTGATGGCTTCCAAGAAACACATCAGAAACATGACTAACAAAACCCATAATTCCCAGCACCTTTTGAAAGAGGAGTGGACATGCTTGCGGAGAAAAACATAGTCAACAAGCATGATTCCAAACATGAGATGTACAATGATTATAACAAAAACCATAGCTTGTTAAGCCATAACTGCAAACAGTAAATGCAGAAGCAGCAATCTTCTAGGACCACATATGGCATTAAAGACTCTCTGCCTGTTTGGATTTATTTGTCCAGACTCCAGACACCAGCAGAGACAATTATTTCTGCCAATAAATCAATCTGATTATGCACTCAAAAGCTATATTTACGTTCAAACTACTTGGATGCGCTTACCTGCACATATCTCAAATCGCCTACGCCTGAAACTTCATCATATGGTTGGACATTCAATTCCCTAATGGCTGCATAATATATGAACAAGATCAATTTATCAGGATGATAAGTAGTTCCCAAAGTATAGAAACCTTGCTCTGAAAACTGCAAGTTTCACTCATGAAAAGGATGCAGTTCTGTTTTACAGAAATAATTTCCAACAAGGGAATCAAGGAGTCCAATTACAACAGAAAAAGAAATAAATTGGAAGTTGTAACAAAAATGTTAATAATACCTTCTTTAAGAAGCTGCACTGCAGAATTAATCTTTGGGTGATGAGCTGCAAATTAAATCACAATAAGCATAGAAGTTGGTAAATAGAGAAAAATGAAATATAATGCACATTAAACACTCACTGTAATGCACATAGCTTCAAAGCAGTGTTAGCAACGTCACCAGAAAAGGCAAAGAAACAAGATGAAAAAATTTAGAATGCATCTGTTAACAACCACAGAAGAAACATTAGTATCTACTATCAACCACTTAGATGTTCAAAAGAAAGCGAGACGTGTTCCAATGAAGAGTAAGTTATTAGCTTTTTCAGATTCAAACACTACTAAAGAACATCCCGATGTTTCTCCTGTTGAAGATTGAGTAGCTTCGGAAGATATCCTTATTGTATTTGACCAAGACAAACCCTAAAGAATGTTATTATATTATATTTATTAAAACAGCCCTATTGTGCCTTTGTAAAAGTTGGCTCTATTGTGCCTTGACAATAAAATGTAATTTAAGAGGGTAAATTGATAGGTCGGCCCAGACCTAATTTAAGGAGGCCAGACTACTATTTATAAGGGAGGCTAGCGCCTCACTTGTTCACTTACTCATGAGCTTTGCAACAAGAGGAAAAGTGCGCAAGTCTTGGAGGAGAAGCTACTGCAGCTAGCTGTGACATCAAGGAGGGTTTTTGGTCTATCTCTAGGATACATCTTGGTCAAGTGGTGTGCTACTCTTTCCTAGTGAAGGAGTAGAAGAGAATCTTCTGGTTTGTTAGTTCTCTCTTGGAGAGAAGCATTGATCTTGGTTGGCTAATCTATATTGAGGAAGTTTGCTGGGTTTTCTTCTCCTAGAGGGTTTCCTAGGTTAATCTTTGTGTCTCTCTTGTTTCTGTGATTGCCTCTCTTTCAGTGATCTTATATATGCAGAAAATGTACTAAATGATTGTAATAACAAAGAAGAACTGTAACTGCTAGTTATATAAGTAAAATATCAACATCGCCAAGGTTTGGGGTGTGCAGGTAGACAAGTTTCAGACACAGCTTGAGAGATGCCTCAAATTTCAGGGCATGGCTTAGGCAGACCCAGTGAACATATTAAAAATAAAATAAAAATAAACAATTAGTAATACTCATTCATCCTTCGAGAATGAATGAAGCTTGAATGAAGGATTCTGAAAGTTTAAGGTGTGGTTGAATGCATGGTTTTCGAAGTGGAAATGATAAATCATAAAACTAAGAACCTCAAACTTGAAGAGAAAAATTTAAAACTGAATGGAAAAAAAAAAAAAAAAAAACTCACTCACTCACAACTAGCCCCCTCCATAGTTCCAAGCCTACTCTGCTGCTGCGAAATGCAAAATGCTCCTCCAAGCTCAAACAATGCTCGTTGCTCAAAACTGCTCACTTGCAGCTTGCTACCCTTGCAAGTCTTTACTTGCAAATTTGCTTAGAATTTGTAACATACAAAATATATATAATATTAACTGACAATAATCATAAATAATAATAATAATAAATAGTTATTAATTGTCTAAGGGATGCATCCTTTCATGGATGGTCACCACATGTGCCTTTAGGTTCTCTATATATTTTTGCACTCTCATTGTACATCTAATCATCATATATTATCTATTTTATCTCATTATATACATTCTTATTCAATATATTTTCTTGTCCAGTATGGATTACAGTTATTTATTCCATTTACGATGGATGTCCGTCGTAAGAACCAGATTGGTTCTTTACATTGGTATCAGAGAAAGTCTGATCCCAGCCTTTGGCTGCCAGACCTGTGGTCAAAATTTTGTTGCCCTTGGCAACGTCACTGTAGACCTTTGGCCACTCAAATTTAAGTTTTTGGAACTTCAGTCTTTGACCAAAACTTGGCCTTTGGCCATTCGAAGTTAAGAATTACTCCGCTGCCAAAAAAATTGGAAGAAATACCAGGTCATATTGCTGCTTGAAGAAAAAAGAAAAACCATAAAAGAAAAAAGAAAAAAACAAAAGAAAAGAAAAAAAAAAAAGGTTTTCTTAAGGTGCACATGAAGAAGTATAAGTGCACACCAAGAAGTTCGAAGGAAACATTCCAGATTTGGCATTAGTTAAGTTAATTGTCATTTAAAAGTGAGAAAAAGTAATTTAAAAGAAAAAGTTTCAAAGATGAGGAAAAGTGAATAATTTATTTTACCTTTGGAGATTTACCATCCCATGGTTTTGGAAAACCATTGGCCCATGGTATTCCATACCATATATAATATATATGTGTGTGGGTGTTTACCTCTAAATTAGTATTTCACAAAACTTAGGGTCGCCTTTGTTGAGCCCTAACCACCGCTAACAAATAGTCAAGAGTATAAAACGGATTATAAGGTACTTTTTATAAAGTTTAAAAAGGATTAATTCATAATTTTTAAAGAAAATAAAGTGAAAAAAATATTAAAAGGAGTAATAATTAAAAATAATAAGTAAAAGAAAAAGCAAAAAAGTGGATTGTTTTAAAAAGTGGGTTTTTGGAATTCATACATTTATCATTTATAAAAAATAAATACGAAGTGAACTATGACATCTACAAAGAAAACATTTTCGGCAAAATGTCTCTATTGTGCAAAAGAGGAAGAGTATGAACGGGGCCTTATGAATGGAACTCGCCCCTGTCCATATTGTAAAAAGATTTTTACTTTAGTAGAAAATCAAGGTGACACGCATTGGGAAGTGAAAATAAAAGAATTAGAGAACCAACTAATTCATTATCAACAACACAACAGAAATTTACAATTTCAAGTTGGGTTGGAGCAAATGCTAAAAAACCAAGAAGAGAGACAAAAACAAAATCTTGAGGGAAAATTACTAGAAAAAAACAAAGACATTTCTTACTTAAAAAAACATAACCAAAAGTTATTGGTACAAATAAACGAGGAAAAAGATAAGAAGCAAAGGGATCAGAAGTTAGAACAAGCTAATCACGATCTCATTAAGAAATTAACAGAGGAAGATGATGAGAATTGTCATTTAAAGAACCATAATCAAAGCTTGGTTGAACAAATCAAGAAATTAAAGAATGAGAAGAAATTATCTGAAAAAGATGAAGAAACCTCTCGCTTAAAAGAATACTTAATCAACAATTGTTTGCACAAATTAAAAGTTTAAAGAACGAAATAATAGAAAATTTGGAATCAAAAAATGAAGACGACAAGTCGGGAAATAAGGAAGAACTTTTATGTTTCAGGCGACATAATCAAGACTTACCCAAATTAGAAATCTAAAGCATGATAAGAAGTCTTTACAAGAAGAGCTAGATCAAAAAGAAACAATGACTAAATCAATTGAAATAGAAAAGCTTCTAGTTCAAAAAATCCAAACCTTAGAGAAAGAAACAAACACTGATTCAATTGAATTACTAGAAACATCAAAAGTTCAAGAAAGATCCAATAAACAATATTCAGAAGAGATTCGGGTGCCTTATCGTCATCCCAATCACAAGAGTCGTTACGACCAACAGCAAGGTCAAGAGGAATATAAACAATGTTCTTCTTACCAACAACTAAACTACAACATTGAAAAAGAACGAAGACAAAATCGACAACTTCTATGGAAGCCTAAAATAAGAAATCATATCCGAACAATCAATCATCAAACAATTCCAATGAAAGTAGATTTGGGATGGATCACTAACAAAAAGATGCAACATATTACTTCAGGAATTCGAAGATTATATCGTTTTGTTTCGTCAAGTGTCGCTACTACAAAAACAAAAGATCATGAGAAGTCAGTTCGAGTTAGAACAAGAGATAGGTGCTTCTCTAATCATGCTTTGAGGACAAAGAATTTTTAAGGGGAAGGCAACGTAACATACAAAATATATATAATATTAAGTGATAATAATCATAAATAATAATAATAAATAGTTATTAATTGTCTAAGGGACGCATCCTTTCATGGATGGTCACCACATGTGCCTTTAGGTTCTCTATATATTTTGGCACTCTCATTGTACATTTAATCATCATATATTATCTATTTTATCTCATTATATACATTCTTATTCTATATATTTTCTTGTCCAGTATGGATTACAGTTATTTATTCCATTTATGATGGATGTCCGTCGTAAGAACCAGATTGGTTCTTTACAGAATTATGCTTTGAGGGTTTTGGAAGTGATTCATTTTCCTAAAACTTCTATAGGTGAGCTCCACTCCATTTTTCTTAATGGGGTCTGTTGCCCCTCATATTATATGAGGGCAAACCCTTGTGATTTTCATCACACATGTTAGAGACTTGCAGGATGACACTAATGGATTACTTGAAAGATACAAGGGCATTGTTATGATGCATACACTTTTCTCAACACTTCGATATGGCATGTCCAGACTCCAACCACCATCAATGGTGGATGCATGGTGTCTAGAGGAGAGTGTCCGATGAAAGTGTAGAACTTCTTATGATGTATAGATTCGTGAAATTCAACAAGACAATGGCCGAAGTGTATAGACATGCAGAAGCAAATTGCTCTTGAAGAAGACCTTCCTAGCTAAGGAGTGTTGAAGAATATGTAGTTGCAGAAGATATTCTTATTGTACTTATTATTGTATTTGATCATGAAGAAACCCTAAAAGGATAATGACAAATTGTACTTATAAGGTCAGCCCCATTGAGGCCAATACAAAACCCTAAAAGTCATTGTAAAGTCAATTTAGTCGTCGGCCCCTATTGTGGCTAATGTAAAGAAAATAAAGTGTAATATGTCAAGTCGGCCCTAATGTCAAAAGAGGGCATGTCATTGTGTATAAATAAGAGAGGCTAGATGCCTCATTCATTCACTCACTCACTCAAGCACAAAAGAGAGAAAAGAGTGTGCAAGTCTTGGAGAAAGAGAAGGAGATGCAGCAAGGGTTTATCTGTTTTCTGTCTTGGCATTGTTCTTGGTTGAAGTATCTATACATAAAGAAGTTGTTGTGTTTTCCTCCCCTAGAGGGTTTCCCAGGATAAAATTTGTGTCTATTTTGTTTCTGTGATTGTCTCTCTTTCAGTGATCTTGTATATGCAGTTAATGAGTTGAATAATCGTAATAACTAAAAGAGAACTATAATTGTTAGTTGCATAAGTAAATTTTCAACACCTAGGGATGTACCTGTTACTGACCAAACTAGCAAACCACCAAGGTCCTCATTCTGCTAGGGAAACAACACAAGGGATAAGTGCCCAATGTCACCACAACATGTATCCTTCCCTATTCGAGCCAAACTCCTACACTAAGAGGCTTTGGGAAGCTTCCCACAAATTTTCACTTCACCTCAAAGGATCTTGGGACCAATGCCTAAACAGAAAACACTAGGTGAAGGTAGGAGTTAATTGTTTAAATCAATGTTGAAGTCGCCGAAAAATCGCGACTTTTTCAAAAAGTCGCAATTTTTTCTGCTTGACGAAAAATCGGCCCATAAAAATCGCGACTTTTTCTCTTTTGAAAAAGTCGGGACTTTTTCAAAAAGTCGAAAATTTTTTGGTAAAAGTCAGGACTTTTTCATAAAAGTCGTGGCCAGTTAGTGGAAATCATCCTCATAAAGTAGATTTTTTGAGTTTTTTTTGTCATTTTTGTTTGTTGTTGTTGAAGGAAGGAGAAGGGCTTGACTCGGTCAAGTAGGTACTAGACCCCACCAACATGCAAGATTGAATTTTTTTTTTTAAAGGGTTTGACCAAAAACGCTGGCAATTAATGGTTTACTTAAATCTTTATCTTTCCTTTTTATCCTTTTACTTGATTTTTTAACATTACCATTAATTGTTTTATCCTTTTACTTGATGTTTTAACTAATGATGAGGATCTGAATATAAGCAAAATGATGGAACATTGCTTGTCATTTAAATCTTCTTGCTCATTTATTCATAATGCTCTCTTTCAAAGTTTCAATAATTTTTTGGAATCATGGTTTGGAATTTTTTAAAATATAATTTTTTCATTAAAATTTAAATATTTTATTTAATATTTAGTAAACCAAGTCATTGAAATAAGATCGGTCCGAGTCAATCCGAGTTCGAGTTGGAGTTGGAGTTGACCATCGATCGATTCCGAGGCTGAGTCCGAGTTTTAAAACATTGCATTGTACATCTACCTCATGATGATGATATACATTTATATATGTGAGGTCATTTTGTATTGGTTCTCCACTTTTGAGTCCTTGATTGGACAACTATCAGGGTTGAGGATTCGGTATCGACTTTGATGTATCATCTTTTATTTGGCATCCACTACATCATATATATCAATGCTTTCTCCATATTTATGTGCCAATGTGTTTATCTGATGTCGTTGTTGCTTTATATGTTTAAAATTTTGAAAAAAATGAATATATTTTGTATTTTTGAATGTCTATCGTGGTTTTCCGATTTTTTTATGTTTTCTGGACCCTCGCCGACTTTTTGCCGATGCCGATTGTTTCAACAGTGGTTTAAATGACTTGCGGGACTAATAAATAATGCAGAAAATAGAACAACAGAACAGCAAGAATAACTTATCCCAATCTACCAAAATATTGATAAAAACAATGCACAAGGAGGGGTTAAATACTCTTACCACTTTATGAATGATTTGTACTATTTGTATCTTGGCTAGAGTGGTTGGAAATGAGATGTTTCATCGCTTCCCTATTATATTAGACCTGTAAAAACAGAGAAAAACGCAGAAAACAACAAGGAATGTGGCCTTTTGAGGCCTCCCACAAGTGTATAATCAAACTTGATCAATAGATCTGTGGGTGGAAAGGATAGGGCAACAAGGTGTAAGTGAATACTATGCCCTATAGCCTTCAAATCTGCAGAAAAGATGGTTTCCATCTGGTTGGAAATTACCTCTACAGATTTGGGAATCAAATCCCCCTAGGGTCAAAACCCAAAAATGCTACAGCCTAAGAAAGATTTGTTGGGGCTGTATTTTTCTTCTATATTAACCAAAAAATAAGAGATATAACTTGTGAATCAAATCTGGAAAGTCTATGGAAGGGTTTGGGAGGTAAATCCTTACTCCTTATGTAAAAATGAGAGTAGATCTGAATATATTCTTCCCTGTAATAAAACAGATCTGCATACTATTCTTCAAGAAACCCTTGTTATATATGTTAAATAAAGCCCAAAAACTCAAGGGAAAATTTATCTTCGGGTAGGGAAATTCCCTAGTGGAAAAATCCCGAGATCTACTAGCTTACAAGATATAAAATTGAAGAACTAAGCTAGGGTATGATTTTTTGTATTTTTTATAATAAAAAAGAATGATTTAAATTTGAAGATAATTGGTTGAAGAAATTGAGAGAAGACTTTACCTTTTTCTTACCTTTTAGATGGCTCTTGGTTTGAGAGATTGCGACCTCACGAGTTCAAGATCGGCCCTTGGATAGATTTCTAGTTGATCGAGTTTGGATTCGGAAGACTACCACCCCCAATACTAGAAATTTTAAAAGAAGATGGATTGCTCCTTGGATTTGCTAGAAAAGCTCCTTGATGGATGATTTCCAAGACAATCAGTCAACTTGGGTCAAAGTGACAAACAACCACTCGATTGAAACTACTTCCAAGGAAGTTCGTCCAACAACTTGGGTTTGTTTCACTAGGCACCCACAAGGAAACAGAAGAGACGAAGAGTCTATTTCCTTTCTTCCATGTGACTATGTAGCCCCTCAATGGATCGATTAATCACCTCTTGCAATTATCCTGAAAAACCCATGTTAAAGTACAAAATAAACTATCCTTGACCAAGAAGAATAAGCATTACAGTCGACAATCCACAGTGACACGAGAATTGAGTTCCAATTATGGCATTATGATCTCACAAAGTTTCCAACAACATCAAATGAGAGGAGGGGCTAGCCTTATATAGAAATCTTTTTAACGGCTATTTTCTGCCTCCCTCATAAAATAATATTTGGAGCTACTAAACAGCAAAGGAGTTACTGAACAGTTTGTAGTTATAAAACAGCAGCAAACCCTTGTTTGATAGTTGAAACTTAGAGCCAACTTGAGGTCAAAGACAGACCTAGTTGGCAGCTTGTTAGGACCTAGAAAATCTCCAGTTCCCTTGTGGTTTGGAGCCTCTAACCACAAGAGGGAGATGTTGGTACTCTTGTACTTTGTACTTTATGTCTATTTTCACTTTGACTTAGGAGATTTAAGTCAAAAGTGAAATTTGGTCATTTTAGCCTAAAGTGACTATTAATTCACTTTGTGGGTGAATTGGGGGACATAAAGTAAACTTAGGGAACTTAACCCAAAGTGGGTTTTGAGTTGAAATTATTGTGGGATGATCTCAACCATTGAGTAGGGATGGCTTGGGATGATCCTAGCCATTCACTTTTAGGTTTCCTTATGATTTGCTCAAGGAGGGTGCAAGTGGCCTAAGGAGGCACATTCACTCTTATGTTCACTTGGAGAGTTTGAGGAGGAGCATGAGCATGAGGTTTGAGGCATTGGAAGAGGTCAGCTTGGGCGCTTCTATTTATGGAGGAGCTATGGGAGCGTGGGACCCTATTATTTGTTGAATTTTCACTATGTTAGGCTCAAGCATGAGGTTTATTTCAATTTTAACATTTACTTGAACCATAAACAAATGCAGCTACACCATTCACAATTGTTGCAATAACCAAGATCAAAAGAAGAAATACCATGCACAAGAACACAAGAAATATCCTGGGAAACCCTTCTCAACAAGGGAAGAAAACCCAGCAATCCTTTGCTATATTCTCAAGAGAAAGACCTTCCACACCATAGACTTAGCACACAAAAGGGTGCTCTCCAAAACCAAGAGGCTAGCGCCCAAGAGAGGTGCGCACTTCAAGCCTAGAAGATGTACTTGCTGAAATTCCGAAATCACATGTGTTTTTGTGTTTCCTCAATGGGGAAATCATCTTTATTTATACTAGACTGGACACATCAAAAGTGGTGTCTATTAGCACAACAGGGCCGACCTCAATAATTCATAATATAATTAATAATTACAAAATTAATTATCTTTTACATTGATTATCTTTCACTTTATGGTGGGGCCGACTTGTACCCTTTACATCACAATTAGGGTTACAAGTAAATCTTACTCTTAGACAATATAGCAAGGGATCTCAAACACCCACTAGTGCTCAGCTACTAGGGGCACGTCCACCTGTGCTCAGCCACAGGGACGTCCTACTCAACAGATCTCTACCTCACTGAGTCACACAGGAGAATCATCTGGAGTACCACATCATCTCAACTCTCCACACAGAGGAGAACAATACACCCATCACATGGGCACCTTCACCCCTCACAGGGGTACACATCGTTTCATCTCAAACGACACACCCATCTCATGGGCATCCTCACCCCACACAGGAGTACACATCGTTTCATCTCAGTCTCAGAGAGGAACGACACACCCATCACATGGACATCCTCACCCCACACAGGGGCACACATCGTTTCATCTCAGTCTCAAAGAGGAACGACACACCCATTACATGGGCACACCCAACTCATGGGCTCTCTCACAGGTCGTCTCACTCAGTCTCAAAGGAGAACGTCTCCTAGAGGATGTCTCATGAAGTTGTAATCATCAACACTCCCTCTCAGCTAGGGAGGCATTCTCCACCAGGCCAAGTCTCTCACGGAAGTACTTGAACTTCGTCTTGGCAAGCGGTTTGGTGAAGATATCTGCCATCTACTCATGTGTAGGAAGGTACTGCACGTGTACTGTTTTCCTCTGCACCATGTCTCTGATATAATGATATTTTATCTCAACGTGTTTCGATTTATCGTGAAACATAGGGTTCTCAGAGAGCTTCACACAGCTCTGGTTATCACAATGAATAATGGTAAGATCAATCTCATGATCAAATACATCTGTCAGGAGCTTGCGAAGCCACACTGCTTTGCGGACTGCCACACTCAATGCTATATACTCTGCTTCTGCGGTACTCAAGGCCACAGAGCTCTGTTTCCTGCTGCACCAGGAAACCATGGCAGACCCCAAGGTAAAACAACAACCAGATGTGCTCTTCCGGTCCACAGTGCTCCCTGCCCAATCTGCATCGGCATATCCCTGCAAGCTCATGTCTACACTGGAGGCATATCTCAGGCTATATCCAACTGTGCCTCGTAGATATCTCAATACATGTTTTACTGCTATCCAGTGAGTCTGTCTCGATTGGCTCATGTATCACGAATCCATCTGGCTGCAAATCTCGCTTTGTATTTGGTCTTTAGAGGAAGTAATCCTAATTTCTCATGTCTTCATCTTTCTGAGGTGGGTCTGGATCAATGTCAGCGGTGGAAGCATATTGTCTTCCTTTCTTTCTGGTAGGACAATTTCTCGCAAAGTGTCCATACTTGTCACTCTCCAAAGCACTGGATCTTTGACATGTCTTTTCTCTGATCATAACCTAAAGTTGATGAAGTCTTCTCATCTTTGAATGTTTGCCTGAAGTTTCTTTTATTTCTTCCTCCTTTCTTTGTATGAAGTGCAAGAGCATGATCGTCATCATGAGGGGAGTCTTCCACTCCTATGGCTATAAGTTTGGTTTCTTCTTGGGTACAGTCTGTCCACAGACGATCAAAAGTAGGTAGATTTTCTCTACCACTGATACTTTGAAGAAAAGGTTCCCAATGTTTTGGAAGATTATTGAGAGTAGTCAAAACAAGTTCTCTGTCTGATATGATTTCTCCAATGGCACCTAGTTGATCTCTAATCTCTGACATCTTCATAAAGAAGGTAGCAACGATGTCACCTTTTGTCATCTTGATATTTTGAAGTTGGCCCTTCAAAGTAAGAGCTCTGAGGGTGTTGTCACTCTCAAACATTTTCTTCAATGCTTCATACATTTCATAAGTTGTCTTCAGGTTGGCAATACAAGGCAGGAGATGGTTTCTTACTAAGTAGATGATTATCTTCCTTGCCTTGACGTCATCTTCCTTCCTCTCTTCCTTCTCTTTGTCGGTAGTTGTCTCTAGTAAAGCTTTTTGTATCACCCACAATAGATCTTCCTCTTCAAGAGTGATATGAAGTCTTGACTTCCAGGAAGTGAAGTTGCTTGATCCATCAAGCCTATCTTCCAACAAGGTTTTGTTCATCATATTTTCAGATTCTTCACAAACCCTTACCAATTGGGCTAGAAAACCTAATGGCTATACTAGGCTAGCAACCTTAGGTTTTGTTAGGCTTATGACTGCCAACAATAAGCCTTGAAGTCCAGAAGAACATTGGTAAGCTTGAAAGCTTCTTCAATGAGTTGCAGAAACCCTAAAACCAAAAATCTGCAGAAAAATGCGGAACCCTAGAAACCCTAGGGCCAAAAATCCAAAATTCTTGGAATTTAACTTTGAGAGTCTTTGGAGGTGCACTGAAGGAGGACGTACACTCCTGTCCAATTTTCAACCCCGACGTCCAAGTGTAAAGTGTTGCAATCACTCAAAAGCAGAGGGTCGTACGGATTTTATGGAAACCCTAGGACAGTCGTACAGTTCTGCAAAAGAGGAGGACGGCTGCTAGAAGGCTTGTGCAATGGGTTCTTCAAGACCTATGCTCTGATACCATGTTGAATTTTCATAATGCTAGGCTCAAGCATGAGGTTTATTTCAATTTTAGCATTTACTTGAACCATAAACAAATGCAGCTACACCATTCACAATTGTTGCAATAACCAAGATCACAAGAAGAAATACCATGCACAAGAACACAAGAAATATCATGGGAAACCCTTCTCAACAAGGGAAGAAAACCCAGCATTCCTTTGCTATATTCTCAAGAGAAAGACCTCCCACACCATAGACTTAGCACACAAAAGGGTGCTCTCCAAAACCAAGAGGCTAGCGCCCAAGAGAGGTGCTCACTTCAGCCCTAGAAGATGTACTTGCTGAAATTCGGAAATCACATGTGTGTTTTTGTGTTTCCTCAATGGGGAAATCACCTTTATTTATACTAGACTGGACACATCAAAAGTGGTGTCTATTGGCACAACAGAGCCGACCTCAATAACTCATAATATAATTAATAATTACAAAATTAATTAACTTTTACATCAATTATCTTTCACTTTATGGTGGGGCCGACTTGTACCCTTTACATCACAATTAGGCTTACAAGTAAATCTTACTCTTAGACAATATAGCAAGGGATCTCACACACCCACTAGTGCTCAGCCACTAGGGGCACGTCCACCTGTGCTCAACCACAGGGATGTCCTCAACAGATCTCTATCTCACTGGGTCACACAGGAGAATCATCTGGAGTACCACATCGTCTCAACTCTCTACACAGAGGAGAACGATACACCCATCACATTGGCACCTTCACCCCTCACAGGGGTATACATCGTTTCATCTCAAACGACATACCCATCTCATGGGAATCCTCACCCCACACAGGGGCATACATATCGACACACCCATCTCATGGGCATCCTCACCCCACACAGGGGTACACATCGTTTCATCTCAGTCTCAAAGAGGAACAACACACCCATCACATGGGCATCCTCACCCCACATAGGGGCACACATCGTTTCATCTCAGTCTTAGAGAGGAACGACACACCCATCACATGGGCACACTCAACTCATGGGCTCTCTCATAGGTCGTCTCACTCAGTCTGAGAGGAGAACATTTCCTGGAGGATGTCTCACGAAGCTGTAATCATCAACATTATTTACTTGTGATCACACTTGCTTGGAGGAGGGCGCACACCTAGCAAGGAGGAGCTACACTTGGAGGAGGTCAGATATGTTTGTTTCAGTGGAGAGGTAGCACACAAGAGCACATTTATGTGCAAGGGATTCTTCTTCAGAGCATTGAGGGTCAAGGGCGCTTCACTTCAGTGGATTTGGAAACAAGAGGAAGAGGTGCACTAGTCTTGGGCACATTTCTTCCTAGTTCCTTTGGCAAGTCTCGAGAGGATCTTGCTTTGTATATAGATTCCATCATATTTTATTTCTTGTTGTATCTCATGCTTTAGACACCACTTATATATACTTCCATTGCAAACTGGTTTTCCCCGGGGGGTTTTATCTAGGGTCATGTTGACCAAAAATACCTGTGTTCATTTCATGCATGCTTATAGAGTGTAGATCAGCTTATTTGTGTTGTTAAGATCTAGAGGAGTGTCACTTGTTTTGAGATATATTGCATGTGCTAACCATCGATTAAAAAACACTTGCAAGAGCACCTCAAAGAACACTTAACCTGCAAAAACTATGGGCAGAAAGTTACTAAACTGTTTGCTGTCCTAAAAACAGCAAAGGACAGTTTTGAAGATTGAAACTTAGAGCCAATCTCAAGGTCAAAGATAGACCTTAGTTGGCAAGCTCATAGGACCTTTGATTTTCTTCATGGTATCAGAGCCTTGTTGGCGAAGTTTTGCTGATTTCTAGAGCATCTTGTGGGCAGTTTTGTGACAGCTTGTTGGCAGATTTTGGACAGCTTGTTGGCAGAGTTAGTGGACAGCTTGCGAGCAGATTTGTTGGACAGTAGGAGGACTGTTTTCTGGACACATTTGGACAGCCTTACTTCCACTTGTGTGTCATGTGGTGAGGCTGAGTTCTTTTGCAGTTTTTGCATCGGTGTGAGCGTCAGTGTGAGCTTTAGTGTGAGCTTAGTGGAAAGCCATGTGGGTGTCCCAGATGCAACAGAGGATAGGCTAGACAGAGCTAGCAACTAGTCCCCTTGGAAGACAAAGATGACTTTCATCTTGGAGGACCTTGAACTATGGGATATAGTTCAAGCTCCTGTGGTGATTCCTCCTGCACCTGCTCCATCACCATTGTTGGATGCAAATTTCAGGAATAATAACATCAAGGCGAAGAGGACTATTTCTGATGCGGTGAGGAACCACATCATTCCCCATCTGACTGGTAAAGACTATGCATATGAGATATGGGCATCCTTGTGCAAGCTTTACCAAAGTCCAAACCAGAATCAAAAGATGGTTCTACAGGACAAGCTCAGGAGCATTCAGATGCTCGATTTTGAGACGGTCACATCATACTTAGGCAGATTCACTCAGATCAGAGATGAGTTAGTAGCGGTCGAAGAGATTGTAGATCCAGACTTTTTGGTGAGGGCAGCTTTGAACAACTTTTCCAAACCTTGGGGTTCATTTGTACGAGGCATTGTTGCCCGAGAGGTCATGCTTACTTGGGAGAGACTTTGGGACGACTTTGTACAGGAGGAGCTGAGATGCAGCTCTAGGTCTTCAGGACAGCAGCATGTGCCTAACGGGGATGAGGATCTTGCTCTTTGGTCAAAGGGAAAGAAGAACATCGAAGAGGGTGCGAGACAGGGTCCCAAGTGAGGGACCCAGCCACCAGAGAGTGGCAGTGGGCAAAAATAGGACATAAGCAAAGTGAGATGCTTTGCTTGTGGTGAGATGGGGCACTATGTTGGACAGTGTCCCAAGAGGAAGAAGAAGAGGCAGCAGGGTGGTATGGCAGCGACAGCCGAGGAGGAGGAGTTCGATGCACAATTTGCGAGGGAGTGTGTGTTTGTTAGTTATTTGTCAGTTGATACACCATCCAGCGTCATGTGGGGAGACAGAATTGAGGAGGACCTATTAACTCAGAGTATTGATTCAGAGGGAGCTTAGACTCGGTTTTCAAGGACACCATCTTCAGGGGTGGCTGGTCCACCCGGGACAGCTTCAGTTTCAGAGTTGTCAAGACAGAGGGTTGGTGCAGGGGCTTCAGAGCATCAAAGATTGATGAGGAGGAGGAACAGAGCATCACAGAGGCTTGAGCCTCACTTGGCTTCGAAGACGAGCAGATCAGGTTCAGGATCCACTTCAAGTGGAAGTCACTTGGTGAGAGGCCAAGTTGAGGATCTTGGTGAGAGGCCAAGACCCAAATACTCTTGGTGAGATTCCAAGAGGGGGAGACTCTTGGTGAGATGTCAAGAGAGAGACTCTTGGTGAGATGCCAAGAGTAGTGACCGTTGGCGAGATGCCAGGAGGTAGAAATCCTTGGTGAGAGACCAAGGTTGAGGATCTTGGTGAGATGCCAAGACCTGGAGACTCTTGGTGAAATACCAAGAGATGTGACCCATTTGCAAGCCATGAGTATAGGACCTTGGTGAAGATGGTCTTCTTTGGGTTAAGAGATATTCCATACATCATGCATCTTTTGAAGACCTGTTTGAGATGATTGATGTGATCCTTTGTGTTCTTTGAGAAAATTGTGAGGTCATCCTAATACATTTTGATAATCTTCCTGATAAGATCTCTGAATGCATAGTTCATGGCTCGCTGAAAAGTAGCACCTGTGTTTAGCAACTCGAATGGCATTCTGATGTAATTGTATGTTCCCCAAGGAGTTGTGAATGTCGTCTTCTTTCTATCATCAAATTTAACCAATACTTGGTTGTATTCAAAAAAATCGTCTGGAAAAGACAACATCTTTGAACCTGTGATCCTCTGTAACAGCATCTCCATATCTAGAAGGGGGTAATTATCTTTTATGCATGCCTTATTCAAATTCCTGAAGTCAACACATAATCTAATCCGACCCGTCTTCTTTCTGACTATCACCGGGTTTGACGACCAAGTAGTATGCCTCGTCGAAGTGATGATTCTTGCATCCAGTAACTTCTATAATTCTTGCTTGACCATGGGAGCTAACTTGGGGTTGATCCTCCTCAACTTTTTCCTAAATGGCTTTGGTCCTTGTAGGACTGGTATGGTATGTTGGATAATATCTCCTTTGTATGCCTTCAAGTCATCATACGACCAAGAAAATACATCTCTATATTCCATCACGAGCTTTCGGATATTTTCTTTCTCTTCAGTTGTAGTACCTGTACCAACCTTGATCATCATTGGATCTGCAGTTGTTCCCACGTTGATCTCTTGATACTCTTCAAGCTTTGTCATTTCTGTTCTTCCTTTGAATGTATCATCTCTATCAAACTTGGCCTCCAAAGGCACTAAACCTCCAGGGATCTTATTTGTGCATATTTCTTCCATGTAATCATTGTCTCTATCGTGTATTCTTCTCAAAATCTTGGATGTTATGAAGGAAGTTGAGTATCTGGTCATCATCCTCAAACACTTGCCAGTTTTCTACATTGTCTGGAATGGAGGGCCTATAAAGTGTGACTATTCCGCTGCCCTTCTCTAATTCAAGACATGGTTGAGATAAAGATGTTGCTACTGCAAGCACATCAACCTTCTCGTTCTACGCTCGAGGTACTGCCTCAAGGTTGATTTCCTCGAATTCTTTCATAGCTAAAAGAACTGTTGACCCGTATCCTTTAGCCCTTAATGCTTGCAAGCACGATGGCCCTTAGCTTGGAAAACAACAAGGTTAGAAGCCTCTATATGGTTTGAAGCAAGCACCTAGGGCATGGTACATCAAGATTGACAAATACTTGGATGAACAAGGGTTCCAGCAGATTCCTTCAAATTCCAATATGTATGTCAAAAGAGTTGGTAATGATATCATCGTTCTGGTCATATGTAGATGATATCATTATTAAAAGGAGTAAGGAAAGTGCTATAAAACAGATCAAATCCAATATGAGCAATACTTTTGATATGACTAATTTAGGCCTCCTACACTACTATCTAGGTGTAGAAGTTTGACAAATAGGTAGCAGCATTTTTGTCTCACAAACAAAATATGCCAGGAGTTTGCTTGACAAGTTCAGAATGATAGATTGCAAAATCTCGTCTACACCTATGGAGAAAGTGCTGAAACTTTCATCCAAGACTAACTCTAAGCCAGTTAATGAGTTGGTATACAAGCAACTAGTGGGTAGTTTGATATATCTTATAGACACTAGACCCGATTTGAGTTTCATTGTGAGTTTCATTTCCAGATTCATGACAACGCCTAAGGTAGAGTACTGGACTACAGCGAAGCAAGTGTTGACATATGTAAAAGAGATACGTTACTTTGGCATTCTATACAACAGAAGCAAAGACCCTCCACTTTGTGGGTATATAGATTCATATTGGGGAGGTTTTGTCAATGATGGAAAATCCACTTCTGGATATGTTTTCGTCCTTGGCATGAGTGCAGTCACATGGACCAGCAAGAAGTAGCATGTAGTAGCCTTTTCATTGAGAGAAGCAAAATATTGAGGAGCATGTGAGGTAGTTTGGCTTAGGAGGATGCCTTCAGGTATGCAGATGCAACAAACAAAGCCAACACCCATGTTATGTGACAATCAAGGGGTGATCAAACTTGCCAAGAATCCAATCTCCCACGAGCATACCAAACATGTTGAGGTACATTGCCACTTCATCAGATAGCTTGTAGAGGATGGATCTATATAGCTGCAATATTGTCCCACAGAGGACCAAACTACAGACATTATCACCAAGTCTTTGGGTCCAGAAAAATATGTAAAATTATGGGATAAGCTTGGTGTAGTTATTAGATTGACCATTAAAGGAGACTGTTAAATTAAATATTAGCTTATAATGGTCAATCAGATATTAGACTTAGGCATTAATAAAGTCAACTTGAATTAAGATTGTTTTATGCTTTTATGTCTTATTTCACTTTATTGTGTTTCTCAGTCTTGTTATCACACAGTTTGTACTTGGAAGTAAAGGATAGGTAAAAGAAGACAAATTGACGTAACTGAAGACTATCCTATCACTGTCACCTCAATAGGATGCCCCTCTCTATTTAGGGTGGTAGGCCCAGGGGGGACGTCCCTGGTGACTTGGGGTTTTGAGAAGGCAAAGGGTAAAGGCTAAGGTATAGATTTCCCTCTCACAAGTCACCACCGATCAGAAAGTCTGGCTAAACAGCCAATAAAAGATAATAATAACCAGAGATGTACCTGCCCGGAACAAAACAACATGAAAACTATATTCGCAAGGTCACTTGCTGGTTAGTATTTCATATAATCAAGGACTTTCTCGATATAAGCAATTGACTAATGTATTGATGAAGTAAGCAAATATGTATAAATGGCAATAATCACAATACAATACTTCAACAATAAATGCTTCAAAATGAGCAAGAATAACTAATTATCAATATCATAGCACCAACATTCATTAGAAGCAAGTATGCATTAATCCTTTCAATTGCTTTTAGAAGCTTCAAGTGCTGCAAAGTATGACTATAACTTGAAAGAATAATAGCAACAGTAGGGTTAGCAAGTTAATCTAAACTAGGGTTAGAAAGGTGTTAGTAGTTGCTCAAAGATTTGGATGTTTGTAGATTGTGATCAAAACACTCAAGCAAAAGGTCTTAGACTAGTGCATTCATAGGGAAAATGCAGTCAACAAGTAGCAGCAAGAGTTGAAGGAACAAGATGATAATAGCAGGGCCAAAGACAAGAGGGGTTTGATGGTGAAGTGTTGGAAAATCCAAGGCTTCAACCATCAACCCTAGGGGAAAACGGCTTCCTAAGGTGTAGGCAACCCTAGGCCTTAGCACGTTTTCCTCCTTGTTTAGCTCAATGACAAAGTAAAATCAGATTGGATGAAGAACAAGAGATAGGGTGTTGCAATGGCAAGGCCCTAGCAATGTCTCCAATAGAAAAAAGGCTCATTGGCATAATCTAGTAGGGAATTAAAATAAGGACACCAACATGTGCTTATTTCCTAGGGTTTATTCCAGCAATTTCATTAACAAAATGCGAGTAAAATACTATAACCATTCAAGGAAGGGAAGGATTGCAGAAATTCATTTACATTACCAAGCATTTATCAAGCCAAACCCTAGTTATAAACCTTCCACCAAGAAAAATGCCAAAAATCACCAAAGAGAAGCCTCCTTCAACAAGTGCGCCACAATTTCAGCCAAAAACCCTAGAAGGGCCGAAAATTTCAGACCTCACACAAGTGTGAGTGAAAGATGATGAGAAAAAGAGAGTTTTAGCTCTCTATTTATACAATAGCAATGACCTTAATTTTATTTTTAGGTCACAAAAGGTCGACAAGGCCAAAAATACATAATAATATTGTTTTTACATTAAATGTCAAAATCAAACCCTAAATCAAGCAAAGATGAAGACGTCCTGCCCTTTTAGAGTGGCGTTAGCCCTTTTTAGGGCAACGTTGGCTTCTTGGAGCAAAACGTTAGGCCTTCTTGGGCCTCAGGAACCTGCCACACGTGCCAATTTGGCACACAACTGCCTCCCAAAACCTCCACAAGCATTGGATGATGTCATGAGTGTCATGGGTGACATCATGGGCCTTCCAAGGCCAACGTCCTGGTGGAAAGGGCATAACCCCCCTGGGTACAGGTCTGTTGGGCTGCCTCTGGTGGAATGTCCTCCTCTTCTCCAATGCAAAACCTATGATCTGTCTCTGCCCCCTGCTGGGGTCTCAGCATCCATCTGATGGGCTTTCAGCCCCATGGAGGTCCGAACTAATCATCTCCCCATGTGTACCTATCCATAAGGGTACCTGTCAATAGGGTATGATCCTGCACATCAACAAATACGCCCTCCATGGGCTCATAAGTCACAAGGATCATAGCAATGTCAATAACATCTAATCATCAATTTTATTAAACATGTGCATAAAACCCCTTTTACCCGAACAAGTGCTCAAAGACATTATACTAATCTGCAACCCAAGTTTGGAGGAAGTGACAGGGCGTCCTATTGGGCTAATGCTCACTGGATGTGGGATGTTTCCGGGAGAAATCAAATCCAATCCATGTGAGTGGATGAAGTGGATAAGGGATGCCTGGGCAAGGGGTGCAGTGATAGCAGGGGAATGCATGGCTTACCTGTGGGTGCCTTTGTAGAGGGTGAGCTGCACCTGTCATGGATGCAAATGTTTCCAAGCTCATTCATGCCTTTTATCCTTATTCTTATTGCTTTTTTCTTTCAAGAAGCCAGTCAGGGGACACTACCCTGGCGTGGTGACCAGTGGTGGCAATGTTACTCACAAGCATTTCACGAAAATGAGAAGGATGGCTCGTGATGAGACCCCCTTTCTCTTGGCTATGCCACCAAGAGCCACTACCCTGGCGTGGTGATCAGTTGTTGGTAGTGTCATACCGCTACATACCCATGGACCTAATAGGCTGGCTCGTGATGAGACCCCCTATCCTCTAACTAGGTCTTGTTTTACTATTTTTTTATGGGTCCCTTTGTTTCTTGCTGAGAAGCCTTTTACTGCTTTCTCGGGGATCCCTGGGTGAAGCATCTCGAGGTTTCATTCTTGGATTTTATCTTTTTCCAACTACTTTTACCCTCTAGACCTTTAGCCCCTTCTTCCCACAAGGTAAGGTACAACCCTTAAATATTTGGCCAACCCAATGCCCGGACCAGTGTAATGGGATGTATGAGCAGGAGAAAGATGGAAAGTGGTAAGTATGGTAGGAGCGGACGATGGCTTCTCATGAATCCCCCCAATGGCAACTCAAAACCTATGGGCACAAGCTTACTAGGGCATCCTGTCATTCCCCCCAGATATGGTCAAGTGGATAGGCATAAGATCCAAGCACCCGTTAGAAACAAAAAGAATCAAATGTACATATTCAAAGGTTTTGAGGATCAGAGTGACACATACCATGATACCCGGACTCATTACCTCATGGAGCAAGATCCATTTCTGCTACAGGACCAGGCCGAGGTGATGGATGTTGTTGCTGCTGACAAAGTGGAGGCGCTAAAGAATGAAAAGATGGGCCCTCCAGGGCCATGCTCAAGTCTCGGTACTCTATGTCTAGGACTTGTGGGCCTCGAGACATAATCTCCTTAGTTGTCCCTAAACTGGGTGATAACAGGTCTATCCCACATTCATAAAGTGGATTGACTTGACTTGCTTGTAATCCTATATAAGAAAGCTTTTGCTTTCTCATTAAGTAAAACAATACGGAGAACTCTTTCGAGTTATCTTGGTTTCTTTATGTGCTCAATTTATGTAATAATATTGATATCGCATCTCAATCTACATGTAGATTGTTTCACTGTGTAATATGTTTGGAATCCATGTCACAAGAATATTCTCCATCCCTGAACCAACTAACTAATGATGGAGCCCAATGCTTGGGGGTAGTCTTGACTCTTAAGTGAGGTCCTATCCTTGTTAACATAGATGACTTATTACTTTGTTTGCAATCAGGTTTCCCACTATTGTTTATCCATTTTACAAGTTCGTTTGCTATGAGGCTTCCCATTGTTGTGTATTCATTTTAAAATAATTTTAATGCATTTTATTCTAATACTCAAACATGAACATATGGAAAAATGTTATATTTATGAGGAACATAAGAAAAGAATAAATCACATGCCAAATGAACTGCCAATAGTGCAACACATCCAACTAGTTACTAAACACTTCTTCAAATTATATTTTATTAATGGAAGGAAACCACATTCCCCAATTTAGTGTTTCATAGTTATTAAATACTTCTTCGAATTATATTTTATTAATGGAAGGAGACTACTTTCTCCAATTCAGTATTTCCCTTTTCTACAATGCCTTGAGAGCGATACTATGATTGAATTAATGGGAACTAAATTAGAAAAAAAATTACATACCAACAGGGCACCTCCATAAATCATTAAATGCAAGAAATTTCTCTTTTTGTAGACATGGGTTGCTTGAAACCAATTATATTGAAAAATATCACTTAAACACCATAGTTACTTACCTCGACAATAAGGAATATCCACGACATTATGGGTACCCTCTTGATAGAGTCCAATTTGTGGATTCTCTGATGTTCCCCGCACAGCAAGTTTTCCCCGACATCTCCATTCCCACTGAAAAAAAAATGTTCGTTAAGCCTCCCAGTTTTATATTGAAGGGAAGAACCACAATTACTTTTAATTAGAAAAGGATGTTAGCAAACTAGTTTATCCTATCTATTTTTCAAATTACAAAAGAAGATTCCAAATTCATGTGCCACAGTAGCAAACAATGAGTTTATCTGTTATTATATCTAGAAGTAATGTGCATAAACATATTCAAGAAACACCAACACATGATACAAGTTTCAATCGATGTTCATTAAATACTTTAAGACAACTAAATCCGTTTCCTCAGTGATAAAAAGAATCCAAATGTTGGTAAGGAGTCAGGATGCCACAACCTAGCCTAGTAGAAATCGGAATCTAAACTTAAATCCAATGCATGCAAACATGCAACAGGGGGCAACCTCCCATATTCTCTCACCAACTACACCAAGACTCTGAAAATGGAAAATCTGCTTGAAATCTTATATTACCAAGATACAACATGCTCCTAGAAACCAAATTGAAGTCATATTTCATGCTCAGTAAGGATCCAGAAGAAACCAGTTCCACATTTTTTTTTGAACCAAGTTTCCACTTATCACAATGAGGCTAGTTTGCCCAAATTTAGCATTATGGGGGAACCATCAGAATCATTCAACTGGTTTCTTTTCAGCTAAGCAGCCACGAGTGGGGGTATCGTTTCTGCCAATGATGCCTAAGATTCACCCCTAGCCCCAACCGCTGATGAGTGTGTAGGCACACACCCACAAGCACAAGCACAAGCATGTCGCTTTGATAGACTTGAACCTGGGTAGGGGCTATATTAGCTACTCACTTTCACTAACCTGGCAAGCCACTGTTGACAAACCAGCTTTACATTATCACGAGCATTATACCATTATTACTATTAGGCTTTAGCTTAAAATTCAATGACAAATTATAACTATTCATAAGAAGACCTGAAATTAGTGATCTGGAACCAGATTATATAGATATATATAGATATATATATATATATATATATATATAGTGTTCATTGAGGGGAGGTATAGTGCCATGCACAACCATGACAGCTCAAATTCAACAGCGATTGAAAACAGATCCGAAATATGTCAACTCTAGTGGCACTTCAATTACAAAGCACCTTCACTACAATAGCATCAGCTTCTACTGTAAACAAAACAGCGATCCTTACAAAGAATTCCAGATGCATAAGTGATTTTCAGGCAAAGGTGCTTCTTGAGCTAATTTTTGAAGCCCAATAAAAGAACGAGAAACTAATGGTAATAAAGTGATTTTTGAAAGAATCATAAAAGACATGAAGGACCAAGTATTGTCACAGGGAGAAAGCATTTCATTACTTACACAGTCACAAACAATCTTCAAAAAACAATGCATAAATTGAACGATTTGTCCTATAGAAATGAACAAGATTACAACGACATTGAGAAATAGGAATAGACCTCAGTGACAAAATAAGTACTTGCTCTTGATAGTAGGGTGAAATGAAAGGGATGTACCTATCCATAGAGGGATGTTTCTTTGCTTCAATCAATAACAAATTAGAATAAATAAGTATTACATATTCCCCACTTTATTATCAACACCTTCATCATTGAAACTACAAGATTTATGAATGAGTTGTGTATTCTTGCTAGGATTATTAATGCAATGTGGATAATCTTGTTAGGTCTACTATTTCATTGTGACAAAAATGAATATCTTGGTTGGTCGAGGGTCCATCGTTCTCTGTCACTTTATTTTCATTTCTTCTGTCATAAGTGATAATAGTCTAGTAGATATATGTGCACCTTCTGAGAAAATGTTTTGACATGTTCAATGCAAAGAAAGAGAAGAAACAAGCCCTTACGAACCTCTCACCCCTGAAACACAAGCACACAAAGGAGATACATCATTATAGTGTTAGCATATATGCAAGCCTACACAAGGAACTACAAGTGTCATGTGACAACAAAGTCCTACATTGTCTGCATAATAGACAGTTCCACGTCTATAGGGAAATTTATATGACCAGCTTAAACCTCCCACAAATTCCTTCCTCCAATGTTCAGTGCCAAACGGCTATCACTTGTTCCCTATTCACTGAAAGATGGCTGGCATGTAGCTCCACCTATTACCATATAACTATAGGAAAAAAAATAATTAGCCTTGGTGACTTAGTGCCATTCACTGCATAGGGTAAGAAATACAAGGTTCTGTTTATAGCCACAACTCCTCCCAATTTATGTACAGTTTAATTAATTATAGCTAAGACCCCTTTTAGGTAGCTTTAATAGGGCTTTACCTTTGAACTAACAAGAGCTTTGGATTGAGGTTACATGATTTAATTATTGAAAGTGTCTTTCCAAAGAGTTGCATCTTAGAGTCAAGGTGACCTTCTATAGGCTATATCAAACCTACTTTTACGATGTGAAGGCATTCATTGAGAAGGAAACGGATACAAAATCAAATGTCCATAACCAGTTTGCAGTTAGGAATTGGTTTGCATTGATGGGAATTTGGTTTGTAACATTTGGTATAAAAGGCACATCTCCTAAATCTAATGATGCTGACCACTTCAATTGGAGAGTGATACTTTGCAAGTCACACTGTTTCCATAGAGTTGCATTATATGAGCCAACAGGAAGTATATATTTTTCCATATGTCAGTTAGGTGTGGCTCAAGTGGTTGAGAGGGGAAATGTTATCCACTCCAACCAAGTTCAAATCCTACTTGTGACATGTTCATTCTTCGTGAGCCAATAGTGTTGATATTATGGTAGCTGTGGGAGGTATTTACCTCCACGTGTAAACCTGACGAGGATAGAATACTCCGAGAAGCAACAAGAAACCCTAATGAGTTGGATACTAACCCTAGAAGACTTGTTGGCTCAAGAAGTTAATTTATATTAGGTTATTAGCCTCCAAGAGAAGTCGGCCAGAAATAATAATATACACTGAACAGACACATACCCAGAATGAGAAGTCGGCCCAAGCAGTTAGCCAGAATTAGTATAAATACAGAAGGCTAGTTCTCATTCTGGCAAGCAGTCTCAAAATTGCAGAGCAGCACTTGTGCGCACTGCAATGCGCAGGTTTGAGGACAGTTGTCGGTGCAGTTGCTGCAGCTAGCAGTTACGTTTTGGCTTGGAATATCTCTTGGCTAGGGTTTGGATTATCTGATCAGCTCTTGTTGGTGCGTTATCCTTGGGGAAAGGTGCATTACCCTTTGTTTGGCTATCTAGCCTAGGGTTTGCTTCCGGAGTGATTCTCTGTCAAGGTTAAGGTGCTCGGAGGGTGGCTTCGGCCTATGGTTGGGTGACAATAGAGATTTTGTCAATGGTAAAACGAGCAAATCCATTATATTCTAACAGGTTATGGGCCCACACCTCCTTCATTCAGTCTAACCGCTGGAAGGAAACATAGCCAGAAGGATATTAAGCTCGTTGAAGAACTATCGCTGGGGTTTCTAGCAGAAGCAGTCACCAAAGCACTGTCACTAGGGTTACTAGCAGGTGTAGTTGCAGAAACCCTAATCCTCTCGTTGAGACACCTTAAGTGAAGAAATTGACCTAATCTCCGAACAGATCAGTGCGCGCTAGCCTAGCGCATCTCCTGGTACTCTCAGCAAGCCAAGACGTCAAGTTTGAGTTTGTGGTCAAATCTAGGGTTTGACCAAGTCAAAGTAGCCATGACTTATTCTATGAAGTCAGAGAACAAATTAGATGGAGCCTCTAACTTCAGAGTGTGGAAGACAAGGATTGACCTCATCCTTGCCAAGAATAAAGTGTTGGATATCGTGAAAGGAAAGATCGTGGAACCAAAGTTTGAAGAAGGAAAAGAGAAGGAACCACATAACATTGCAAGTATGGAGAAGTTCAAAGACGGTGACATCAATGCCATGAGTATCATAGTGGAATCTATAAAAGACCAC
>ML782081.1:400729-412681 GCA_009831015.1 Picea engelmannii | reverse complement strand
AATATTCTTCGAAGTTACAATATTTCAACAAAAATAAGTGCACCAAAGAGAAAAATAAACCCAAACACAAGAGAGAGAAACACTTGATAGGTGCCCTTAAGCAAATTACTTAATTGAGAATGAAAAAGGATCATGTGATATGAAATATTACAAATGAGGTTTATATATATAAACACAACTCAAGAGGCAGGGCACTTTCTCCAAGAGGGGTTATGTGCCTACATGTACAAGGTCAGCCTTATCCAAGCCTTTAATATCACAATTATGATTACAGTTTAAGGTCGGTCATAGCTGAAAGTGAAACTTACACCATTTTCAACATCTACAACCCAGCGTTGATGAGATGGATAATGTGGGTAAGCTTATAAATCAAAATGAAAAAAAAATGTCCATAATATTGACCAAAAACAAGTACCATAAATAAATAAATACACACACAAGCATAAATCCATGTTAATCTTCGATGTTTTAAGCATTACTAGATTTGTTCCTTGGTTTCTTTTTTATCCTCTCCTTACTTGTTGCTTAATAGATCCAATATTAAGATGGATCTATGCTAGTTCATACTCTGTTTCCTTCTTTTTTCTTCTAGGCATACACACACAGTCCAGTGGGATAGGTCAATCAGTTTGAAGCAACAAATTTCAATGTGCAGATCGTTGAGAGGTCATGGGTTCGTGTCTAGTAAGTCCCTCTGAGTTAGAAGTACATGTTGTACTCCAGCAACATTTACCCCCGGTACCATTCACAACATATGAGAGTCCCTGGAGGGTTTCTCCAGGACATTTTCCATTGAATGGAAAATATATATATATATAAAGATTATCTCTTGGAATTACCATGGGTTAAAAAGATATATATATAAAGATGTTTTTATCTGTTTGGAATTATTTTTAACATGAGAAAGGATTTTATCCGAAGTGTTCAATTAAGAAACCAGTTTATACTAGACTCATATACCCTTACGAAATGGAAAAGAGTGTACATGTACCCTGACAGAATGGAAAAGAGTGTCCAGTGTATATATAGTTGAGAACGTGTCCATTCTGTTTTTTAAGCCTTTCTTGTATATTCTCAGTTTCCGCTGCCTCTGCTCATTATGTTTCAGAACACTCTTCAGTGTTATTCCTTCTAGTTTAGGAATTTAATTTAACAACAAATCAGTCATTCATACTGAGCAGAATTAATAAATAGAGACTCAAAAGCATGACATAAACTGATGATTACAAAACATCAAAGCCTTTAATGCTAAGAGCAATAATATATCCATACTTCTGAAAATGCTCGCACTGCAAAGCTGTTTCCAAGTCATGTTCTCTGTCTTCCCGCTCGACAATGCCGGTACAATTAACGGGTCTTGAGACCTGGACATCCCTGAGCTCTTCAGCTTCGGTTAACGAAGGTTTTGAATTAAGGTTTGTTCTGTCAAATTTTCTCGGTTCCTTGCGAGAAGTAACCGTCCAATTCCTCGAGGATTTCGACCTCTTGGTGTGTTTATGTGTAATTGTTCCTTCCTTCGCTCTTACACAAAATCTTGCTGTGGAAACTCGATTAGCATCGAGTTTTTCAAAAAATAGAGACGAATGTCCCACAACAGAGCTGCGTTTCCATGAAATGGCCGTCGTATTAAGTGTGTAGGAAGATGAACACAGCCTATACGATCCCTCCAGAGCCATGGCTGTTTCCCTTGAACTAGGTACGATAGGGATGATGAACGAATGAATTTCATCTTTATCCCTTAAATAGCATTTTCATTAAAATATTCTTTAAATTATTTATTTTAAAAAAATCCTTTAAATTATTTATTTAGTGTATTTAGAACTTATAAGATGAAAAAACTAAGGTTAGCACTTAGGCCAGGGTCATGGTCAAGTTCATTTCACTATCTTAAACACCTTTTCTAGTGGGGTGTCTATGGTATATCGTTATAGTGGGGTGTCTATGGTATATCGTTATATAATTTAGTTACTAAATTGTGTGTCGAGTTCTTGGTGCTCTCATTTCGTAGAAGGCCGCCAAGAGAAGAGTTTTTTATGTTACATATAAAAAGAAATGCAAGAATTAAAATCTTGTTTCTCAAATTAAAAAATGTTAGGAGTCACTTTTCAACCGTGCTTGGGGTTTGATAATGATATGATTTGTTCTAATGTTTTATATGCTTGTTAAAGTGTAAAAGGTGGAGATTGATGTGTGCATCTATGCCAAATTTTTCAGTACTTGGGTGGAGCTCATTCCAGTACTTGGGTGGAGCTCATTCCACTATGAGTAGGGGAGCCTCCAATTCCTTATCTTACCTAGTGATCGCATTTTAAGCAATGGCGGAATTTAGAGGGTAGAATGAGGCACAAAGAGGGGTGTGTTGTTTGTCGAAGGTGAGAGCATTGCAGTAACTAGCCTCATAGTCCCCCACTACAAACCTAGAATGTCAAGTTCACAACGCTCTCCCTTGTTATTTCAAATAATACGAAACCACCCAAGGAAATTGAACATGTTAGTGAAGGATGGGGGGGATGTAGGAGCATCATGAAGAATGATTGATCAGGTATGCACAAAAGGTGATGAGCATAGAGAATGCACATGAAGAATAGGCACAATATAGTGTGCAAATGAAAATAGAGTGGTTTGTGTAGAGAGTTGTGTGTGTAGATTGAATGTGGCATGCTTGGGAGAATATGAAGGTCCATGCACAGGAAGTCGCATGTGGCAAATGAAGCAAGCCAGGAAATTATGGAGATGGATCGTTGTAATAGGATGGTTGAGTTTGTTGGAAGACCAATGGTTGAAGGCAATCATTATAAATTAATGGGTGAAGATAGAGATCAAGTTGATCCCAATTGTGAGAGAAAGACATTCAATTAGAGTTGAATAGGCATTGAAAGGGAGAGAGGTTGTCTCTTAGAAGATAGTTTTAGAGGAAAGAAGTTATACCTTGAGGAGAAGGTAAAGGGAGAGAGGTTGTCTCCTAGAAGATAGTTTTAGAGGAAAGAAGTTATACCTCGAGGAGAAGGTAGAGAAGATGACCGAGAGCATTGCCATTGAGAAGAAAGAGCACATATACTAATGACATGGATAGGATAACAAGATCAATTAGTTGATGGATAAACAACACTAGGATTTAAGTACTTTTATGCAAGAGGTCAAGGAGTACAAAGGAGGTAAAGTATTTTGTGGAATCACAAATTGTAGTTGAGTGCAAAGAAATATGAGAGAAGCATGGCACTAAGAGTGTCTAATTTGCAAAGAGAGTGAGTTGTACTTGGAGAGCTAGTGAGGACTTGAGAAAGCCCGAGGGAAAATCTTTGATGTAACATGATTACAATTCTGATATAATGAATGAGTAGACCCTTTATTACTGTATTGTTGTAATATTATTTTCATCTTGCAGTTATGTGATTAATTTCCCTTTGTTTTACATAGCCTATGTGGTTTAGACCAATGTGTGAAGCCCTAAGTTGGGCCCATATCCTACCATGGTGCATCATTTGGTATCAAAGCAGGTTTGATTCTTTGGGAAGAAGAAATTTGAAGTTAGTATTAATCTAAATTATAAAGGTGGAAGTCCCTGGAATTGTGAGAATTTGTAGGGTACAACTTGTAGCTATGGCAAGAAGAGGTGAAAAACCTAGTGTGAATCAGGAAATCCAATAATTTATAAGAAGAATTGAGTAATTAGAAACAAGATAGCAAAGTGGAGAATTATATTCCAACAATTGGAGGCCTCGTGAGAAGAGGGAAAAAAATGAGGAAGAAGGTGACGTTGAACTCCAATTGCTCAAGTTCCTTAAAAGTAGAAGAGGGTCCAAAGTTAAAGTTCCCTATAGGCTATTATGTTGGAAATCTAAATGTAAAGCATTAATTGGTTGAATGAGTGAGATGGAAATGTACTTCGAGTATGAGAAAAGTGTAGACTCAAACAAGGTGAAGTTCACCATCATGAAGTTGAAAGGGAATGTACCTATTTGGTGGGATTTTGTATCATGCAAGAGAGTACACTTAAACAAGGAAAATATAAAGAGTTGGAGGAAGATGTTGTCCAAGATGAGAGGAAAGTTTCTATTGGTTGCTTATAAACAATTGCTTTTCAACGAATTCCGAATTTGAGACAAGATTAGAGTGTACAAAGGAATTCTATCGAAATTACATCTTCATGTGTCACAAGGAAGATGAAAACCAGGGTTTATTTGTATGTGAATGGACTAAAGTTTATAATTCAAGGTGAGATGAGCCTACATAAAGTAGGAAATGTGGAAGAATCTTATTAGTTGGCATTGAGAGCAAAAGAAAAGATCATGTGTAAATATAATAGGAGGAATTATAATAGATGAATAGGTGGTTGAGGTAGCACAAGGAGTTCAACACCACACATAAAGGATTCACATGAAGAAAAAGATGACACATAGGGAGAAAGTAGTGTATCAAGAGGAAGTAGAGGCAAAACTTGAGGATAAGTTATTTTGGTTCCAAAAAGGATATGAGATGAATGTCACTAATTATTGTGAGGCCTCTTTCCACATTGGCGAGTACAAGGATGAGATATTGTGTGGCGTGATCCTTATGGACACTTATTAGTTGTTGTTAGGGAGACAATGGGAATTTGACCATTGTATAATGCATAATGGGAGAAAGTGATGTAATATAATATCCAACCAAAATGATGACATCTCTTAGACGGTTATGAGAAGCATCAAAATGGTCAATTTGGTGTAGAAGATAATTGAAGGAGTTCACTACAAGTGGTAGAGACTACATGGCAAAGATGATGAGCATATATGATGGGTAGAAATCCAAGAAGAGGTTGAAGGCATCAAAGATCGAGATTTTGCAATGAAGATGATGACATGGTGATGATTTGATGGAAGAGAGGGACACATGGCACACTAATGATTGGTGTGGCAGTGAATGGTGATGACATGGCAGTGAGGTGGATGCAAAGTAGGATGGAAAAATCACGGTGATGTAGTGTTAGGCACATGACTTGGACACTGAAGAAATATTATCGAAGACTAAGGCACATATGTGATTATGTGGTTTTGAGTTGTTGTTCACCAGGACTTGTTGAAGTAAATGGAAATCAACCCCATGGGATAAAAATATCCCCTACAATTTTATAGAGATCGTGCTCCTCTTTCTCACTTGGATTATAAATTCTCTTATTCAAGAAGCAACAGATTTATCCATTCATAACATCAACACCTGAGAGTGGACCAGGTGGTAAACCAAACATAGAATAATGATTTAAATTAAAATATATAGAATAACTTCATCCATTCCATCAAGTCCATTCTTGAAGTAAGAGGGAAATAATTTGTAGCGAGACACATAAGATAGAAAGTAAAGTGAAGGTTCAAAACGTAGGGATTTAAATGATTTCAAACAATTAATTTCATAAAGATGTAAATGAGACACATACTTTGGATCTCGTGGGTTAATGAAAGTCGGGAACCAAAAAAGTTATGAGCTCCATAAATAGCTCTCTGTGAAAATTATTAAAAGAATATTACAAGTTGGTTGTGCAAGATCAAATAAATGTGTGCAAAAACAACATTACATAATATCTGTGATACTTAAACGATAAAATAGAATGTGTTCATCCTGTTGGACTAAGATGAGACTCCCATGGCCCATATACAATAGCAGAGGTACCCTGGAAGAAGAAAAGAAATAATCAGGGATCGACTTTACAGGCAAGCAATAGACAAATAAATATGTAGAGGGAATTTGTTGCCTAGGTGACAATGGTGACATCTTCTGATGTTCTACTAATGTTGGTGCCTTATGAAGGTTTTGCACTAAGGTGCTAGATTGTGTGGTAAGAATAGGTACACATGGCATGTTGATAAGATATAATATCCCCTTCCAAGTGAAAAGGATATTGAGAGACTTAGTAGTCTAGTTGTTCCCCTAGACTATAGTCTCACTAAAAAGGGAACTAAGGGGCTAAATGGTCACTAAGGTGTTAAAGTTATATTATTAAAGTGACTTTGGCTAAAAAGAAAATAAAAGTTAATTGGCTAAGATGAGAAAGATAAAGTAATTGACCTTAGAAGCCAATTAAATAATTTAAGTGAAAATTAGAAGCTGGAGTAGAACATAAGAGGAGGGCGCCTCACTCCTCATTCTTGACATTTCTCATTTTGCATCTTGAGCTCTGCAGCTTAGATGTTTTGAGGGTTTTGAGTCAACAAACCCTAGAGATCAACAAGGAGGTCAAATATTCCTCTGTTCTTGATCCAAGCTTGGCCAAGGTAGTGAAAGATCCCACCCTCGCTATTCTATTCAAATCAGAACAATTTAGAGGTGGATTGTTGAGTAAGGGCACATATTTGGAGTATTTTTGCAGGTTTGGGACGCATTGTTGAAGGAAGAGGAGTTCGATTTGGCTAGGTGATTGGTGATCTGAAGTAGATATTGTTACAGAGGTGTTTTCCATCACTATGGCACCTTTTCTCATCATTCATTGAGGGTTTATCTCTGCATATTGATTATTACTCAAGTTGGGCGAATTTCTAAAGGAGGGTGCACTTTTCCTAGGACATACAATGATTAGGAGGGTCAGATATGCAACTACAGCCAAGGAATATCTTCTTATGAGTTTGTCATCTTCATATCTATAGATTGACATTTATTTATAGGGGTTTTGGATGCCATATCTTTAGAGCTCAAATTTCCTTGGGTTCCTACAACCAGAGAGGGCGCAACTCAGATAGGAAATGTGTCAATCTTGAAGAAGGGAAATAAATTGATCTTATTAGACTTTGCATGCAGCCATTAAAGGTCTAGGAGGGCCCATATCACTCTTTTGCTTTGTATCTTGGAGGTGTCTTCAGCCACAACTTCCATATTTTCCATATATTTTCTAGATCTCTATATCTTTTGTACCAAGGTCAGCTTATATATTAAATAAAGGTAAGATCTGAAGTTTTGTGGCTATATCTTGTTATTTGTCTATTGTTGCTCCATATCAATCAATTATTTGTTGCAAAACACCTAAACTCAAACCCAATGCAACTATGGAAGACAAACTGTAAAATATTAACAAAATACCATAAACAGACAAACAATAAACCTCAAGGTTCCTGGTAATTCTACTTGGGAACATTACGTAAGATGTGTAGTAGTGGATGGTGATGAGATAACATAATGAAGAAGGAAACGTGGTAGATGATGAGTGGTGAAGTGTTGGATACATAGTTGGGACAATGCAATATTGTCAATGAAGATTAAGGCATGAATGTGATGGTGTGGCCCTAAGGTGGACGAAATAGAAGATAGAGAAAATGTTGCCATGACCTGAAGCTTGGAAACCAAGTAATGTTTGAAATAAAGAGAGAGAAGAAAAGGGCATGAGGCTATTATAATAGAATTTTGTGGGATCAATATGAGAGAGAACAATCAATTGACAATGGTTTTCATGATTGGGCTTTGACTTAAAATCCCTAAGTAATGGTGTGATGTGTGTATTTGTAATTTTTGTTTCATTTTAGATAATTATTAAATGTTGTAGAATTTAAATGTGTGATTTCAACTATGTGACACTATGTTGTATGGGGGTCAATTCTCCCCATGTTGGGAAGAATACATACACCATCATGATGAATGAAAAGGAGTTCAAGTTGCTACCCAAAGGATCAAGATTGTAGATAAGTATTTGTTATCCCCTAGCCTAGGGAAAACTAAGGAGATCATGTCTCGAGACCCACAGGTCCTAGACATGGAATACCAAGAGCCAAACTACTTAAGCATGACTCCGGAGGACCCCTCTTTTCTTCAGTGCAATCCACATATCACCAACAACAATATCTATCACACTCAAATGGTCCTGAAGTAGTCGTGAGTCTTGCTCCAAGAGGTAATGATTATGGGTATCATGGTATGCATCACTCTGATTTTTGAAGCACTTGAACATGTTGTATTGAATCCTTCTTCATTTCATGGTGTTTGCTTGGAAATTATGCTCTTTTTGTTGTTCAAACCTGGAAGGGTGACATAGTGCCCTAGTAAGCTGATTTCCCTTTAGGATGGGTTGCTATTGGATGGATCCTTGAAGAGTCATCATTTGGTCCCTCCATACTTACCACTTTCCATCTTTATTCCTTCCATCTCCCCTTTCCTTTTTGGGCATTGGGATTGGCTACACTACGAAGGGTTATACCTTACCTCATGGGAAGAAGGGGCTAAATGCCCAGAGGGAAAAAGTAGCTGGCAAGAGTTAAAAGACAATTTTGAAACCTTCGAGATGCTTCGCCCAGGGATCCCCAAGAAATCAGTGAAAGGCTTATCAGTAAGAAAAGGGGACCCACAAGATAACATAAACAATCAAGGTACTAGTGGATGGATAGGAGGTCTCATAACGAGCCGACATATTATGACCATGGGCATGTAGCAGTATGACATTACCACCTATCTGGTCACCAAACCAGGGTAGTGGCTCTTGGTGGTGTAACAAAGAGAAAGGGGAACTCATTGTGAGCTAACCTTCTCATTTCCATGAAATTTTTGTGGATAACGCTATCACCTCTGGTCATCAAGCCAGGACAGTGGCCTTCAACTATTCCCTTGAAGCATAAGAGAAAAAGATCAAAAGAAATAAAGCTAAGAATAAAAGGCAATGAATGGGATAGGAAACAATTGCATCCATGACAAGGTGCAACTCACCCTCCACAAAGGCACCCACAGGTAAGACTCTACATTTCCCTGTTATCACATCCACCCTGTGCCCAAATATTTACCCCATGCCACCTCATACACTTACATGACTTGGACTAGACTCCACCTATGAAACACCCCAAACTTAAGAGAGGTTAGCACAATAGGACACCCTAAGACCCTCTCCAAACCTAACTTGTCAAATTGTGTAACGTCTTTGAGCATTTGTCTGGGTTAAGGGGGGTTTGATGTACATGTTTGGGTAATTCAATTATTGATGTGATTTACATGCTATGATCCTTGTGACTTATGAACCCCTGGAGGGCATACTTGTTGTCTCTACAGGACCTTTCCCCGTGGACAGGTACACATGAGGGAATGATTAGCTCAGACCTTCATGGGGGCTTAAATCCCACAGATGGACACTGAAACCCCAACCAAGGGGTAAGAAGAGACTGAAGGCTTGCACTAAAAGAAGGAAGGATGTTGCCTTTGGAGGCATCGTGGAAGACTCAGATGTAGGGTTTCATGCTCCTCTCACCTAAACGTTGGAATTCAGAGGCCTTGGACGTCACCTCTGAAGCTCTAGACGTCACCTGCCAGTTGGGGTAGTCACCTTGGAGGCATTCATGAGGCTATTGGCACATGTGGGAAAATTTTAGGCCTTTGGAGGCCCAACGTTTCATCTCCTTTGCCCAATGTCCCACATTTGAGGCCTAATGTCACCATAGAGGGGAATGACCTCACCTTTGGAGGCCTATTTAGATGCCGATTGAATTTATTTGGGTAAAAAGTAATTTTTGTTGTAAATTGGCGAGGTCGACCCTGATATTTTGACCTAAAACAATTAAAGGTCAAATTTTGGTATAAATAAACATAAAGTGACATTTGTTTTCAACATAACTCATCACAGACAAGTGGTGGTCTGAAAGTTCCGCCCTCTTAGAGGGTTATTGGCTTAAATAACAAGTGTGCACCCCTTAGGAGAGCTTTATGGTGGTGTATTTTGGTATTTTTCATGGTGGAATGGTCTTCAACTAGGGTTTGACTTGATTATTCTTGGTGAAGTAAGTGGAAAATATGCATTTTTATTCATGTTATGGATGTTTGTGGTAAAATTTACTTGTTTCATGTCTAAGATTATGAAATTGCTTATTTAAACCCTAGGGGAGAAACAACAAATGCTTCTTTTTCTCTATAACTATTCTACTAGCTTGATCTTGTCAATTATACATTTTCTTGGGAGTGATTATTAGAGCCCTAAAGTGCTAGCTCTCTAGTAATCTCATTCTAATCACCAATTAAATTGTCTTTAAAAAAAGCTAAGAAGGAAGGTACGATAGGGCCTAGAAGTGCCTACTCTCTAACAAAACCTCCTTTAAAGGGGAAAATGCTCGAGGCCTTGAAGTGCCAACACCTCTTGCATTTACTTCTTCCCTTAGCTAAGAATTGTCATTATTTTATTTCCCAAGTGATATATTTACTATTATTGACTCCATAAGCCCCTAAAAGGCACTGATTTCTACACTCTTGTGGATGAATGAGATCAAACAAATTTTCAAACTCTCTTCTTGAAACTTTCACTAACACTAACAACCATATTATTACTACTATAATTGTTGTTACATCCTTTATTTGGCAGCCTTAATCAACATACTAACCCTTAAAACTAACCCAAAAATTTTCATTTACCTAGGTGTTATTATCCCAAGGCTCTAGTCTTCCTTAGCTAGTGTTCTAAGTGCAAATTTCTGAATTTTTTTGAGGCTCTAGTCCTTTTGGCATTTTTCTTCATTTCCAATGTCATGGAACAAAGCATCATCAAAGTTTTCAAAAGGATTATAACTCATCATGTTCCCTTCTTGATGTGTAGGAGAAGCAGAGGTTGGGGTAACTTCAATAGGATCTTCAAATTCTTCATTCGGCATGCAGGCCCTTGGCATCCAACCTGTGGGATTCAAGCCCCATGGAAGCTCGACCTAGGCTTGTTCTCCCAAAACTATCCACCAACTAGGTCATGGAAACACAATAAAAAGCACGGGCACCAAGGATCTCGAGTCATAATATCATGGTGAGTAAATCAAATCAATAAATGAGCCACCTAAGCATGTGCATCAAAGATTTCCTGGTCAAACACGTAAGTGCTCAAAGACATTATGCAACTTTCCAAGCTTGGATATGGGAGGGTTGACGAGGTGTCCTATTGGGTAGATCTTTCCCTAGTTTAAGGAGTGTTTCCCAAGTGATTCCTCTCTAAGCCATGTGAAGTAGATGAAGTGGTTAAGGATCAAGACTCATTAGGAATGGGGTTCATGACATACAAGGGGTTGTAGTGTCTCATTCATGGGTGCCTTTGTAGAGGGTGTGTGGTATCTTCATTTGCAATGCATTTTTTCCAAGCCCATTCTCTTGCCATTCTTTGTTTCTTTCATGTTTTAAAGGACGAGTTGAAGGCCATTGTCTCCGTGGTGTCTAGATAATGACAACATCACCCATAAATACCTTGCGGAAATGAGAAGGTTCGCTCGTGATGAGACCCCCTTTCCCTAAGTTGTGTAATTGAGAGCCACTACCTTGGCTTGGTGGCCATATGATAGTAATGTCATACCACTAGATTGTTAATATTATGGTAGCTTCGGGAGGTATGAACCTCTATTGTGACCTATGACGAGACTAGAATCCTCTGGAAGGAAGCAAAGAATTGAAGGAAACCCTAGACAAGTTGTCGGCTGAACAAATATATTTATATTAAATTTATTGATGCCCAGAAGGAGAAGTCGGCCCCAGTTAGACTGGCCAGTCCACTATAAATACAGGGCGCCAGTTTCATTATTTGTCATCTCAGCAGTTGCAGTGAGAGCTAAGTCTGCGCAGGCAGCAACAGTTTTGTGCGTAGGTCTTCTGGGAGAGTTGGAAAGTGGTGCACTAGCTTCTGGGTGGGATCATTTGTTCAGTTTAATTTCTATTCTTTTGCTTGGTGCATTTAGCCTCTCTTGGCTATTGATTGCAGCTAGAATTCTCTTCTCGGTCAAGGTCAAGGTGCTCGGAGGGTGGCTTAAGGCCTATGGTTGGGTGACGAGGGTATCGTCAATGGTTAAATGAGCACAATCATCTATATTCTAACAGGTTATGGGCCCACACCCCTTCAGTCAGCCTAAAACATTGGAAGGAAACATAACCGCTAGGTATTGAGCTCATTGAGGAACTGTCGCTAGGGTTACTAGCAGGAGCAACTTCCAAAGAACTGCAGCTAGGGTTACTAGCAGTAGCAGTTGCAGAAACCCTAATTCTCAGATCCGACACCTT
>ML782081.1:383044-396241 GCA_009831015.1 Picea engelmannii | reverse complement strand
AGCTAGGAGGGAGTGTTAATATTATGGTAGCTTCGGGAGGTATGAATCTCTATTGTGACCTATGACGAGACTAGAATCCTCCGGAAGGAAGCAAAGAATTGAAGGAAACCCTAGACAAGTTGTCGGCTGAACAAATATATTTATATTAAATTTATTGATGTCCAGAAGGAGAAGTCGGCCCCAGTTAGACTGGCCAGTCCACTATAAATATAGGGCGCCAGTTTCATTATTTGTCATCTCAGCAGTTGCAGTGAGAGCTAAGTCTGCGCAGGCAGTTGCAGGCAGCAACAGTTTTATGCGCAGGTCTTCTGGGAGAGCTGGAAAGTGGTGCGCTAGCTTCTGGGTGGGATCATCTGTTTAGTTTAGTTTCTATTCTTTTTCTTGGTGCATTTAGCCTCTCTTGGCTATTGATTGCGGCCAGAATTCTCTTCTCGGTCAAGGTCAAGGTGCTCGAAGGGTGGCTTAAGGCCTGTGGTTGGGTGACGAGGGTATCGTCAATGGTTAAACGAGCACAATCCTCTATATTCTAACATAGATACCCATGATCATGATAGGCCGACTCATGATGAGACCTCCTATCCTCCAACTAACCCCCTAAGCATTCTATCATTTATTCTTATGGGTCCCCCTTTTCTTACAGATAAGTGTTTCATTGATTTCTTGGGAAATTCCTGAGCGAAGCATCTTGAAGGTTTATATAAAGGATTTTATCTTTTATCCAACAACAATACCTCTGGGCCTTTATCCCCTTCTTCCCATAGAATGAGGGACAACCCCTTCTTGGGTCAATACACCCTAAAATCCCAAGAGACAAGGAAATGGGGGGTTTAATTGATGGGAAGTGGTAAGTATGGTTGGGAACAATACAATGGCTCTTCAAGGGAGTTCCTAGTAAAAAACCCATTTCCGAGGAAGACCACTTACTAGGGCACAATGTCAACCGCCAAGGTGAAACAGGGAAAAAGGCATAATGTACAAGCATATGCCATGAAATCTAAAGCAATCTAAGATACAACATACTCAAAATGCCTCAAATATTGAAATGACACTCACCATAATACCTGACTTGTACCTCATGGAGCAAGTCCCAATGCCTCTTGGAAGCTAGCTGGTGTGGTGGATGCCATCTGAAAATCTTGACCTCTATGGTGGTAAGAAGGGTATCCATCTGTGCAAGTGGAAATTTTCAGTCATGTAGTCTCTCGACACTCCATATCTACAACCTGAGGACCTTGAGACATAATCTCCTTAGTTATCCCACAAAATGCGAATAATAGGAACAATTTCAAAATGTCTAAGCCAAGTATACGGCTAGGAATGACAAGCATAGATTTGATCATCACTTCCAAGTTGGTGATCAAGTTTGGCAATACATTAGCAAATACTGCCTTAAAGGTGAAGGTAAAATGCTTAAGCCAATCATGTATGTTCCATTTAAAATTTTAGAAAACATTGGTGACAATGATTTTCAATTAGAGTTACCTCCATATATGTAGATGTATTGATTACTATTGAAAACTTGAAACTATATTAGCCTCCTATGATCATGGATCAAGGTGAGAATGTTCAATTTTATTTTGTTTATGATTTTTCTCCTACATATCTTGATTAGTTGCATGAATATGTTGTTCTTAATATAAGGGTGAGGACTTCACGAAGAGGTGATGTGGAGTACCTTCATGTGGGTCTAAAAGGAATGCATCCAAGTAAAGCACGATGGATGAAAATAAAAAAGTGAGGGAGGTGTACCCTCACTTATTTTTTTGAATGAAACCAAAATTTTGGTGGTCCAAAAATTCTTAGTGGGGAGGAATGATCCAGGAGGATCCCCATCACCAATTCATTACCCAAATCCCAAGCAATGTGGGATCAAAACCTAGGATCATGCATCCATTTGAGATCAAACCATGGGATCACACATCCAACTAAGATTAAACCTTAGCTTCATGCATCGAGATTCGTTGTATGACCATCTAGAAGTTTATTCTTGAACAAACCAACGGTTATGAGAGGAGCATCTGAGTAACCTTCAACGATAATATCGACACGAGCAAGGCTCTCAGAATGTTGGTGAAGCAACATAGGGTTAAGAACTTCATATTTGGAGGGATTCAAACCCCTAACTTCATGACAAAGGAATATTCCTTTACATACTTTACGTACATGGTGCTTTGGGGTGACATTCTACAAGCTCGTTCACTATCCTTGTTCAATGTCATTGCTAATGTGGCGACTTTCTTGTCCATTCTAAAAATGTCTAGAGCTAATGTGATCGGTAATATAAGGCAAAAAATTTGGTCATGGGATCAAAGATCGACAATAGAAAGCCCCTTTATTGGGAGAATACATAAGACTATGTTTATTTTACTGTAGGAAGAAGCCATTAAGGGCTGAGGAACCCGTGCTATTATTCCTAGAGGACATGGAGCCTGATTTTGTAGATTGAAGGCCATTATTTGATGTAAAGAGGTGTAATAATGTACTTTGCATCTTTCTTGATGGATCAACTCATGATTTGAAGTAGACCAAGAGATGTAGCCCATATGGGTTAATTGCACTATCAATTTGTTGAGTAGTGCTTATGTTGTTTCAGTTCTTGTTTTAAATTTCAGTCTTTAAATACTGATTTTAAATCAATTACAACGATTTTTAATGAAATTGCGGGAAATTGAGAAGATTGTTATAAGAATTCGAATTAGTGGAACAAAGCATTTAGCACTAATTTTGGATCAAGGCCACCTATCCATAATACAAAGTTTAATTCCATGTCTTTTCATCCACCTCTATTTAGATTTCTTCTAGCCAACTATTGGAAAAATCTATTTTAACACACAACCTACCATAGGTTGTGATATGTCTTTTCATAGTTTTAGGGAACATTAATGATGCTTCACCATAGCCTTTCCAATGGATTTTAAGGAGTCGAGTCTCAATAACTATATAGGCAAGTTGAGAAGTCTAACCCATATTAACATTGAGGATACAATGTTTGTAGAGAGATTGAAGATAAGGTACCAAGTGTTTCCTTGTTACGATCCTTATCCATTAAGATTGAATCACACAAAATATCTTAGAAATGATTAATGCTTTTTTCAATATCAAAACCATTGAGGTATGGTAACACCTTACAATGATCCTCTATGGAAGGATCAACTCTTGTTCACTCACATATTTGATGGGGAAACCTCCTAATGAGCCATGCTACAATACAATATTCTAACATAATATCCATAAGGTGAAATCCATCCTTGATTTGAAATTATGGTGATTATAGATAAGTACTCTTTTGACTGTGAGGCTTTCCTTCATAACTCAAGATTCAAGGTCTATGTTCTTTTGCTATGTGGAGTAAACTTTTAGGGTTTCCATAGCACACAAGGGAAGAGGAATAGGGTGTCATTCCTTCCTTCGACGAATATGGCACATGATCTAGACATAGTAGACTATAGTGACAAAGATAAGGAAAGGAAAAGGTATTTTTTTTAGACACATGAGGAGATTATTGAGATTTGGGAGTGTTCCAAGGCAATACATGACGAATGGAAGGTTTAGGTGATGGAGGAACACAAGGTTCTAGAGTTGGTAGGTGGTAACACAATGGATGATAGGAATGATTGTGAGAGGACATTGTTTGTACCTCAACAATATGAGAAGTCTGACATCCCTACATTGAAATTAATTGCAGTACACCATATGGAGGCTCACAAATATGTTTTGGCACATGTTTATCCTCCACCTTCTCGAGATGATCATTAGAGCCTTTCTATGCCTTTCTCAACCCACGATATTTCCATATTTTCCACAAGAAGAGCAAGGGAGAAATAAAAATATGATAAGGGTTACTTTGGATCCATTCTTGCATCAGAGGGGAAGAGTATCAAAGCATAGAAAAAGACCAGGGTGGTTGAAGAAGGAGGCACAATTAAAACTGACAGTGCTACCTTAGAAAGGTCGGGGTATAATCCACAATGGGGTTAAGACTGAAAATACATTAGGGTGTACCTGGAGTGGGTGAATATGGTAGTTGGCCATGACCAAAAACTATTGGAGGTTGAGGAGATGATGGCTTGGGTGATTGTAGGTAGGTTTAGGGGGAATATGTGAAGGGAAAAACCCTAAAAGGTTCGTTGTTTGAGAAATGGTTTCTAGTTCTTGGGTATATAACAAAATTTCATCTACTGATGCATGGTTGAATTTGTTTTGTGCTGAGAGGAGATGAGGATGTGACTAATGTTATGGGAAAGGAGTGGCTCTGTGTTGGTTATGGAGCTTGATTATCTTCCTGATTTAGAGGTTTTGTTTGAGATGTGTTTGGATCCCAGTACATGATGGGGGTTTTGAGTTATATTCTTTGCACGATTTTTTTTGCATTCTTTTTGGGTGGTTTTGGCACACGATTTTCCATCCCATGGTTTTTTTAATTTCGGGTAAGGAATTAAGGTTGTAATCTAATCCTGGTTAATGGATTAGGGATTTTGGATGCTATGATATCCTATATACTATATTGTAATTTCATTGTCAATATGGACCGTTCATTATTAGGTCACATATATGATGATAGAGGTTATGTTGGTATCTTTTTTTTTGCCCTAGAAGGCAACCCATTTTAAAAGAGGGCATTGTATTACGGTTGTGTATGGTGAGAAAATATAGTGTGTGTGAGGGAGTGAAGAGGAAGTTGCAACGAATGTGCTGCAGGTGTTATCCCTTCATTTTTTTGGATGAAATAAAGTAAGGAATGTCTCTTTCTCCCCGGTTGTAGCCTGTATCGGGTGAACCACATATATTGGTGTCTCTCTTGTATTGTGTTCTTTTGTGTTTTATTTATGCATTCATTTTGATTTGTTTTATTATTATTGATCCATGACTTATTCCTAACAACCGATATAAGAGCCAAAGGTCTATTTAGCTGATAAAATCATAGAAAAGGAGGGTTCCTAGTTTGAGTGGGAGTAATAGTGGAAGAACACAAGTTTAGGGTCGAGAGTTTTAATGGCCAAAATTACCAGCTATGAAAGATGTAAAAGAAAGAATATCTATATAAAAATAATATTTTCTTACCATTGAGTAGAATAACAAAGAAACTGACAACTATGAAGGATGGAGAATGGGGGGTTCTTAACATAAAGGCACTAGGAACAATACAATTGTGCTTGGCAACATTTGTGACTTTCAACATTTCAAAAGAAAAGACAATAGAATATCTAATGAAGGCATTGTCCAAACTGTTTGAAAACCCTCAACCTCTAACAAGGTATTTCTTATGAAGCGTTTATTTAATATGAAGATGTCAGAAGGTGGGTCTATTGTTGATCATTTAAATGAGTTTAACATGATCATCGGTTAGTTAAGTTATGTAGGAGTAAACTTTGATAGTGAGGTTGGAGCTCTTTTAACTTTATGCTCATTTCCAAAAAGATGGAATGGCTTGGTCATGGTTGTGAGTAATTTTGTCTCTTGTCGGGCGAATTATATGTGATAATTTTTGTTACATTTAATGTCAGCAAGGGGGTTTGTAAACTTAGAGCTGCAAGCATAGAAAAAATAGGACTAAATATCTAATCTATCCTACGTCGACGATAGTCCAAACAAACCAAACAAATTAAAGCGAAACAAGCTCTAGGAAATGAAAACAAGCAAACTACTTAAGACTAACACTAAGGAAATCGTCACTAGGTTGTGGAACAACCAACACTATAAATGTTCTGAGTTGCAATCTTTCACATGAAGATGTTCATGCAATTTTGCGGAAGTAGCTTATTAGTGTCTTTAACCTTCAATGATATTCCTGTAGTGGATCCACACATATGCTAGAGGAAAAAAAAATTAAAGTGATGCGATGTAAAGACTTCAAAAGAAACGTACTTAAGAGATTTGTCCTCAAGAAGAGATATACCAAAAGAGTGACATATGTGTTGGTACAAGATTAGTTTTGTTCTATATACATGAATGCAATTCCTTTGCAAGTATAATCCATTTAATGCTACACATAAACTTGTGATGCTCAACAAAGAACATCATATAATAATGATATCACAAAATGCCAATACGTTACAATGTATATACATATATTTGACAAAACAATAAACCAATATCTAACACAACAATACACATGAGATACAAAATTAACAAAGTAACAAAACAATGGGCTAATACAACAACATACAATGTAACAAATATTACGCGATGTAAAAAAAAAACCCATATAAACATAAGTTAACAAATTAAAACAAATATAAAACGATATATAATAAACAACATATATTAACAAAATAACAACACGTCGCATAAATATATAATAACTCTATATTAATGGATAACAATACTTATAATAACAATACATAATTGAACAAAAAACAAAACAACACAACAATGGATAACAATACAAATAACAACATGTCATATAATTAAACAAACAATAATGAAACAATATATATACTAACACAACAATGGATAACAATACAAATACTAACATGTCATATAATGAAACAAACAACAACAAAACTATGTAACAACATATTAATATAGCAATTCAAGAACAAAAAGATATGTAACACATATATAGTACGTAGACAATGAAATAACAATGAATGTTTAAAAAAAAACACGTAATAGTTTATATACATGAAGCTTACACAGGAAACGTGTGCATAACGAAATTTACATAACAATGAATATTTAACACGATATATAAATATATGCACTGGAATAAAAACACGTGTATCAACAATATGACAAGTAACGTGAATATATATAACTCCAGGCAATGTGCAACATTAAATAGAGGGGGGGAACACTTGTAAATGTGAGGGAACAATGGATAGACGCTCTATAGACCAGGTTGAATCAAATAGACTATGTATGGCATGAGTGGATGATGAGATCTTGAGTAAATTGGGAAAGTTAATAAATGTGTGAGATGGTGAATCAATATGAGGTGGAGTGAAGAGCAGAGGTAATTGTTCAAGTTGCGTGGGGATTAAGAGAAGATATGTCAGGACRAGGCAGAACAAAAGTGATCCAGGTGGATATCGGTGGCCACCCACYTATTCCAAYTCGCTCATTTTGGCAGTTTTAGTTCGACAGTTTTGTTCCCAGTTTTCGAGTCCCAAACTTCCRGGGCCGTTTTGAGGCCCTAAATAGTGTTTTTAGGGCTCGACACAGTCAAAATATAGATGGAGTTAGATTCTAATGGCAACATGTCTAGTCCAGGATAGACCTTTCCAAAGAGCTATTGTGCACCCCAAACGAAGATCRTATGCCAAAGTTACGCCCCCAGGAAGTTGATACACCAAACTATCCAAAAYGAGGTCCACAAAACTGTTGGATTTTCATCTTATGAGGTTAGGGTTTTGGATTTTCTTTAGGTTTAAAAGGCCTTTAGAGCCTCATTGAAAATCATCTTATTGYGAATGCGAGTAGYTGTCACATCTCTTCTCAGAGATAAGCTACCACCATTCTAGYAAGTCTTTCACTCTGTATTTTTACAGTCTTTGTACATTTTCGCTCATTAATAGAAATTGTGTATTACTGTATCTCTRTGTTTATGGTTGCATCTCTGATATATTTATGTTATATTGTTGGATATCCGATACATCTCTGTACATTTATTTATTGTATCTTAGCTCTCATTTTGTGCTGAAAATAATCCGGATCAACAAGTGCGAAGGGAGTGACAAAAATCATAGATGCAATGAACCTGAGGATTAATCTTTGAATTCATAAGACATTGCAGAACCGAAATTGCAAGTGAATGAACACAACACACAAACTAAAATCAAATCAAATGTGATAACCGTCTAAACTAATAAATGAAAAACCATGATGTTACCTGGATCGAGGGGCCCTACCTGACCTGGACAATGCTCTTGGAGAAGCTAACTCAAACCAAAATAATCAACGCACAAATTACGCATGAAATTGTAGCAAGAATCAATTCTTCATTTATTAAAAATCAAGCTTCCACTCTCTGATAATACAACAACAACTTTTCTATATCCATGAATGAATGAATTCCCTCTCTTTAACAATAGAAACATATTTATACATAGGCACATCGTGCCTCTAATCTCAACAAATTTATTGGATGCATCGATCCCTTATTTTCATGGACAAGATGGACAAATCGTGCCTTCTTTTCTTGGATCTATCACACAAATAAAGAAATGTCCATAACCAACCGAGGATCCTCATGTGAACGGCCAATATCTTCTCCAATCTCGATGCCACTCTGCGCACAAGAAGAAACGTCCTACACACAAGAGAGTAATTGATGGTTGACTGCAGTAAAACAAACGATCTTGAATTTGTCCTCTTCAAAAACCCACGTGGCAAATTTAGTATTGGATTCATGAAGATATGGGTACCAAAAATATATATAGCTTGTACCAAGACTTGCAAAAAACATCATTACTTAAACGTATTCAAGGCATTCCAGCTAATCCATTAAAGACTTAAGAAATTAATTAAATTAGTATATTTTATCTCTTTAAGCTTAATAAAAGGTATTTTAGAAGCTTGGCCTCAGTAATATAAATAAATTGGTCTGAGTAATTAATGGTAAAGTGAATAATTATTTTTAAGCTTAACAAAAGGTGTTTAGAAGCTTGGCCTCGGGAATATAAATGTGGTGAAAATGATATAAATTGGTGTGAGTAATTAATGGTAAAGTGAATAATCAATGGTGATTATAGATAGGTGTAAGATTTGATTATAGGTAATGGAAAGTATAATCATAAGAAATGAGGGTAAGCTTAAGAGTAATCATACTTAGTGATTTTCCCTTATCTTTAATAAATTAAGGAGATGCCAAAAACACATTCTTACCTTAAATTTGTTTACCCTTTCACACTTACAACTGTGGCATGTGCCTGAGCTTGTATACAGGAAGTGGAGCTTGATGAGGATCACTGCAAATGTAAGAATGCTTTAAATGTTGAAGATCACTTGGAGAAGAGACTTGATCTGCATGAATTCTTAATATGAACCATCATAAACAAAACTATGATATAATTGTCTTTAATCACTAAAAACATAGAAAACTGATGTATTAACCACATTGGATATATAATGGTGAATAATGACATTTATGGCATAGATGGACATAGATTATTAGCAAAATATTTTAAGAATATTGACGTGATTGGGCAGAGAATTATGACAAAAATGGAGCCCAACATTCTCCCAAACTTGAGAGTTTGCATGTCCTCATGCAAACAAGGTGAATAACTTATGATATTCAGTTTATAGATTTATGTGACATTGTTTCTTTGGGTAGATGTTGGTTTTTGTGGAGCAACACGCTTTGCCACTTGATATGGTCACGGATAACTTGATTTCCTTTAAAACAAAGCAACAAGAATTGTCATGAAAATGGGGGACAAGAAAAATATGGGGATTATGAGGGATGGTGGATGAGTGAAAAGGATGATTTGTGAAATGATGGAGATGGTGGCAGTATGACCTTGGGCACTTTTACACTCTGTGGACTTTCATCTTAAGACTAAAATTTTACTTGTTGTTCTTTGCTTCGATAGGAAACAATGACTTTATCCTCTTATTCAGAACATTTCGATGATGACTTAAGAATGTTTTATGATGTATAAGGAGAAGACACTATGAATGTTGTTTTGTATTTGTACTTGTATACCACACCATCATTTACTTGTGGTTCCTTGCTTGGATAGGAAACAATGACTTTATTCTCTTATTTAGAACATTCAGATGACTTAGGAATGATTTATGATGTATAAGGAAAAGACACTATGAATATTGCTCTGTATTTGTGTTTGTATACCACATATTCTCTTTTCATTGCTTGGACTTGTGATCAATGTATAAATTTCATTACGAATGGAAAAGTGAAAATGGAAGGTTTATTGAGTAGTTGTGATGGTACTTTGTAAGCGGTGATAGTGCGCAGTGGAGTGGGTAATAGTGGTTATGCATCATGTTTTTCAAATTCTTAGTAAATTAAAGAGATTTTTACATGTTTTACCTTAAGTTACCTTTGCTTTGAATCCTAATGTGCTACTGGCTGAAATGAAGGACCTGATGCATGCTCACTGAATGTTGAAGATGCAAGTGAGCAAGGTGAATAACTACTAAGAAAGCTGAAGCTGACGAGAGATGTTGCCGAGAGAATTGAAGCTGATGAGAGATGAAGAGGTTGAACTGAATCCCGCTGAAGGAAAAAAAATTGGCTGAAGATGCTGGAGATTCTAACAAGAATATGAAGATCTCGAATGGATCCAAAGATCTCCCCCAAACCCAATGGTTTACATGTCCTCATGCAAACTATTCAATATTGAGTGGCAATCTTTTATTGGAACATGCAGCTACAAGAAACAAACTGTTGCAGGCTTTTGTTGATACCATGAAATCATATAATCTTCGTCTTTTATCCCCTATTGGTACAATTCAATCTATGTGAATGGATTTTCTTGATGTCGAACATAGAAAGAAATAATTGGATCACTGACCATTAATGTATGTCGTTAACCAATGCGAGACAACTCACCAGTGATGAGAATGAGCATCAAGGTACCTAAGTACATCTTGACATGCATGAATAGATGTGCTAACATTGAGTCACCTACAAGATTTGACGATCAAGGGGCATTGATGTATTCCCATGATTTTTAGTGAGGAAATATTCCATTAAGGCATGCAGACTCCAATGTACTTTTACATTCTCTAACCTCGATCCCAAATGATGTGTTGGATTCGACGGGATGAGATTTATCTAAAGGTGGGCCTTAAGGAATCCCACATCAGCCAACATGAGTACAAAACATAAATGATTTGAAGAATACAATACAAAATTTGAACCAACATAAACTTACAGATCTTATTGTGAATCTTTCCCGCTAGGATTCCTAGTTTTCAAACAAGATTCATGTCTAATTGCACCAGTTACCCGATTTTCACAACTAGACTTATTTTTCTCTTTACTATTCTATTTATTTTATTTATTATAATGTCCTACCATACTTGAAAAATGAAACCATTTGCTCAAGTGTAGGGGTACTTCTAGTGAAGCCATGTGCGTAACAACATTATAAACATACTCATACTCAGGTTTGAAAAATATTCCTTAATATATACCAGAGCATGAGATACTAGTTGCTTCAAATGATAGGATGTCTAGAATTGTGGAGGAAGAAAGTGGTGCTTCGACGTGATAGTCATCTGGAACCAATGTTCAATAAAGTCGTGATGTTCTTTATTCACTTTTTCATTTGGACCACTCTATACATCCTCATCTTTTGTGTCATGCAGATCTTCTACTATCGGATGGTTGGTCTCTTGGATGCATATAAGGTCTGATGATAGGTACGTCAAGAACTCCTCGATCTTAGGTTCTAATGGTTGCTCTCCATCGAATGCGATCCATGATTCCTTGGTTTACTCGACAATTTGGCAAGGGTGATCGAATAAGGCTTCTAGACCTTCTTGTGGATGTGGCTCATAGAACTTTTTTTCTTCTATCACTTCTAGAGAGGTAGGTGTGTTCCTGATTGCGATGAAGATTTGTTCTTCCTGAGAAGCAGAGACATCGACTGTTGCTAGAATTTGAGAAAGCTCTTGGAGTATCATTTCCTCTTTTATTCAACGAACTCTTTAGCATCCTTCGTTTTCCAGCTGGTAGGTCCTTTCTTGCACAAGGGTTAGTGCTTGGGGTATTTTACAGCTCCAATTTTTTTTTAAATATTGAAGAAATGAAAAGGAAACAAACTTAAAACAAATACAAGAAAACTAATCATGTACTTGAAGTGTCATTGTGCTATTAAGATCCTACTGTCACCAAGTTATCTATTCACACAAGTTAGGCTTCTCTTCTTTTCATGAATCAAACTAAAAGAAAACACACTTGCATAAAAGAAACAACAACGAGGCTTCAGAGAAAATCACCAAAGTGAATGTGTCAGACTAGAATCCCTTCAGAAAGGGTGCCTTTGCATCTTACCATTTCTCCTCCCCCAAGTTGCATTTGTAGCCAGATCACATAGAAAACAAGAAACTTGTGAAAACAACCTACCTATGCTCTAATCCCTTTAGCACCTCCCCGTCAACGACGCCAAAAATGTCAGACGAATTATATGTGATAACTTCCGTTACATTTAATGTCAACTTGGGGGTTCGTAAACTTAGAGGTGCAAGCATAGGAAATGCACGACTAAAGCTCTAATCTATCCTACGTCGACGATTGTCCAAAAGAACCAAGCAAATTAAAGCGAAGCAAGTTGTAGGAAATGAAAACAAGTAAACTGATGAAGACTAACACTAAGGAAATCGCCACTAGGTTGTGGAACAACCAACGCTATAAAGGTTCTGAGTTGCAATATTTTACACAAAAGTGTTCATGCAATTTTGTGGAAGTAGCTTATTAGTGCCTTTAACCTTCAATGATATTCTTGTAGTGGATCCACACATATGCTGGACGAAAACAAATTAAATTGATGCGATCTAAAGACTTCAAAAGAAACATACTTCAAAGATTTTTCCTCAAGAAGAGATATACCCAAACAACAAGGTATGTGTTGGTATGAGATTAGTTTTGTTTTATGTACATGAATGAAATTGCTTTGTGAAAATAATCCATTTAACGTTACACATATACTTGTAATGCTTAACAAAGAACAACATATAATAATGATATTACAACATGCAGTCAATACGTAACAATGTATATACATATATTTGACAAAACAATAAACCAATATCTAACACAACAATACACATGAGACAAAGTAACAAAACAATGGACTAATACAACAACATATAATGTAACAAATATTACACTATGTAAAAAACAAACAAACATATAAACACAAGTTAGCAAATTAAAACAAATATAAAAAATACATAATAAACAAAATAACAACACTTCGAATAAATATATAATAACTCTATATTAATGGATAACAATACGTAATTGAACAAACAACAATGGATAACAATACAAATAAAAACATGTCATATAATTAAACAAACAATAACTAAACAATATACTTATAATAACAATACGTAATTGAACAAACAACAACAAAACAACACAACAATTGATAACAATACAGATAACAACACGTCATATAATTAAACAAACAATAACGAATATATATATATATATATATATATATATATATATATATATATATATATATATATATATATATATATATATATATATATATA
>ML782081.1:356266-373090 GCA_009831015.1 Picea engelmannii | reverse complement strand
AAGAATGGTTGAGATGACCCTCACCAAACCAGTACCCACTAGGTGTAATTGCTTAATAGTCCTGTGACCTAGAAATGAATTACCAGTCAGGATGGTAGTTGGAAGGCCATCCTCAAGAGTTAATGAGGACATGGGGTAGGGTACCCATCTATAAGACTTCCAGGCTTGACCACTAATGGGGATTCAGACCCACACAAACTTGCTGAGGAAGGCAAGAAAAGAGGTAATTCGGGGGACATGGACAAATCCATGAGATAACAGAGTAGAGAAAAAAATATCTCAAGGAGAAGAGAAGCATGTTTTCGACTCTGGAATAGAGAGAACAACTGAGAAGCAAGATCATTTTTGGTTGAGAGAAGCCATGGGAAGGGTTTGGTTACAAGTTGATAAACGAGGCCGACGAGTGACTGAGGAAGTACTCGTGTAGACCTCCTTGCTAGGAGTAGAAAAAACCAATTTCCAATTTCTTGTGGGAGGATGACAATAACCTCTGTCCCTGACTGTTGTGGAGCAAGGAGAAAGAATCTTTCCCAGAGCATCATGGTCTAGCTCGGGGGTGGACAATGGTAAATCCATCAGGAGTGATTATGCCTATGGTTGGGAGGAAACATGCACCCCTTTCAACAATCGCTTCACATTCTCCATTTTTGATAAGTATTATCATACTCTGTGTATATATATATTGGATGAGACAATGAATGTCTATATTTATGGTTAAGTATTTCAGTATTTGAACATTTATTAGAAATATTCTTTTGCTTATGTAAACTGATATATCCATATAGTCTTTGATTTATCTCAATGTAGATGCTAGAGAGTATGGGATGTGAGTCCGCATGAGAGTTGGGTTAGGATTGACTGAAATGTTTAAGTCCTGCCAACCCTTTGAAGTTTACCTTAGCGGGAACGTCAAGTTAAATTTCTGTGGGAGAAGGGCGTTCCCTTTAGACTATCCACCCATCTGACTGAGGGCTCATTCCCATGTCCTTAACCCATTTGCTGCAAAATGGATTTGCGCTTAACCAACAAGATTTCCCAAAGGACCCATGTGACCAGGGCTTAGGAATCCTGCGCTAGTTCAAAAAGAGCTAGCTCCTTCGAGACTTATGATTCCACAACCCTTGAAAATAGTCGAAGGCTGGATTCATGAATGGATGAGGGCCATTGATATAGGGATCCAGTGTAGATCCCTCTTAGCCATTAGATCGAACTTAGGAAGGGAAGCATTAAGTGCTTTGGCGAAGTCCTACTTTGGGAGAATAAGAGTGGTCTAACACCGAAAATTCCTGAATGTCAGAGTCACAGAGTAAATCAGGACTGTTGAAAATGGAGGGACACATGTCCATAGAACAATGACTATTCGGAAGTCTGGGAATTTGACGATATAAAGACACGTAAGTTTCCCTGGAGATCGACAAGCCGGAGTAAATCCTGAATGTGAATGCTAGGTACACGTGTCGATATATTAGGTGTGGAAGGTACTCACCGAACTCCCGAATGTCGAAATTTTGAAGTTATGTGGACCGTCGATCTTCAGATACTTCAGGATCCCTCTCAGCCATCGATATGAGAATCCCACCTTTGATTACCCAACCGACCAGGAACACATCGTGGAGAAACACGTGGCCCATACTTGTCCCAATATAAGGTTGTCCGTTGAATTAGAGTCGTCGGATGAGAGGATACGTGGCAAGCGATCATGTAGTATAGAGAGTTAGTAATCCCGGGGAATTTGGCCAAGAGTTTTTCAGCTGTGAAAACTTATGAAGTCACGAATGACAAAGTAAATCTTGACCATTGGTAGGAAGAGGACGCATGGAGCCAGATCCGAGAGTCCGAAGACTTGGCTCTTCGGGGGATTTGCGTCGATAAGAGTCAGTAAGCTATGAATCCTAGAGCCACGAAGTAGCGAGGACTGTGGATCTATGGATCCACGTGGATAAGTTTCAACCGTATGATGGGGCTTGACGTGGCTCACTGTAATTATCCTGGGTGATGTGGACCCACAACTAGGGTGCCATGTGTCACATAGATTTGATTGATTCATTGACCCCTTATGCCTACAAGAGCATTAAATGTGTCACCCCCTAATGAGGACATGTGTCACCCCTTGACCCTCGCTGTGTGTCAGCTTTTGGTTCGTGCCCACCTGGCCAACATGGCTAATGACGTATTCGAGACACCAGGAGTGTGGATAACTTCGAGAGTTCGAAATATTTAGGGCATGGTACAATATAGGAACGTTCAACGTAAATCTCCGAAGGGCCAAAGCCATGTGGCGCGAATTCAAAAGATTTGAGTGTAGGTTGATAAAGGAAGGTCCAACAACAATCGTCAATCGTCGAAGCCAACGAACCAACGACGACCGTCGATTACTGAAACGCCAAAACGTAGGATGTTCAATGCTAAATGTTGAATGTTGATCGTCGAATGGCTAAGGCCACGTGGCGAGATTTCAAGATTTCGGGGATTAGGAAAAAGGTATGTTCAATGCCGAATGCCGAAGACCCCAACTAATAACGCCCCGAGTAACTTTGGGAGGCCATAACTTACAGACCCGAGCTTGGATTTTAGTGTGGTGGTGACCATTAGAAATATCATGGTGAGAAGTAACCAATGAAGATCTTGGATTTAGGATGTGAGATAGTTAGGAAGAACAAAAATTTGATGCCCCATCCCTGGAAAGGGTATTCAGGGGTTGGGTGTGTTACATTGATCTTTTGAAAGTTTTCTCGTTTGAAGTTGGTTTGCCTGATTGAGAGGAGTCTTCCCCTACTAGGGCATCCCCTCTCTCCCACTATTTTAATTGATTTTACAAACTTTAACCTATATCCATTAGGCCTACATAACCCTAGCTACTAACACTCTCTTAACTCCTAAACTAACCCTAGACTAGCTCTCTAACTTCACTCACCTAGTCTACCAACTAGGGCACACCTTTTGAGATAGTTCTTGGCACTTTTACATAGTTGATTTTTTCTGTTGCATGCCATTAAATGCTACAGCCATTGGGATGCAATTTTTTGCAGAAAATACATGTTATAACAACTTGCTTTATTCAAGCTGAAATTGCCATTTTTCAGTGATAGTTGATTGCCATACTCATTGATAATACTGTTGATTGATATTATGCTTTACATGCTGATTTGAATGTCTTACTTGCTGATATAAGCTGACATCTATTGCTGCAAGTTAGGGACAACACGATTAACTTTTTGATCCATACTAACATATATCATTGCAAGTTGGATTTTCTTGTGTCTCGGGAAGGTACAATCATCCAGAGAAGTAATATACTTTTGGGGAAACAATCTCTTGACTTACAAGGCATCTCTTCCCAATTTTCATTCCAATGAACTCTATGGGCTTCACTTCCATTTCTCTCCATCCCCATCTCAATCCCCCTAAGGTCACCGGGATCGCCTCCCTAAAGTGACCTAGTCACCCTTGAAGTGTGGAACCTACATTGGGTGTAGGATTCCCAAGTTGTAGCACTTGCTTTGTGGTTGGGTCGGGCTTTGCCCAACCTACAACTTGCACTATAACATTTTGGTGTCATTGTTGGGGAAGATTTTGAATCTTCTTCGTACCCTAAACAACACTTTGGTAAGCTATCCCAAAGCCTTTACCTTAGCTTGGCTAGCGACTCCACCTAAGGGACATTACCTTTCCTTTTTCTTGAGAATCTCATCTTAAAGCTTATTTGTCAACTCCAGCATGCCACCAAAGAAATGTGCATCCAAAAAACCCTCCAGTGGTTGTAAAGCACCACCCAAAGGGCCTAGTCCCCTAAAGTCCCTCGTCCCTCGTAATTGTTCCTCTACTTCTCCTAGCCCTCCATCCTCACCTGTTATTTCCACACCTCCGCTTTCACCCATACCCACCTCGCCAAGCATTACTTGGAGCCCACAAAACAAAGAGGCACACAAACCTTTGGACATAACAAAGATCTCTGGATCCCCTCATAAACTCCCAAAGTACTTCAAAGAATGGCTACCCATCTTTTCAGGAGAGTACCTTACTACACCAGAAGATCACTTGTATCTTTTCCTGCATAGTTTAGAATCCTGTGATCAACACGAGGATATCCTAATGAAAATTTTCTCTTACACTTTTGTTGGAAAGGCAATGATTGGTTTGATAACATTTTTCGAGGAACAATCACAAATTGGAATCTCTTTCAGGAACTATTTACCAAAAGATTCGAAAAAAAGAGAGATTACCAAACCTTGTGTAATCAACTCCACAACTGAAAAATAAAATCAGGGGAAGATGTAAGGGATTTCAATGATAGTTTTAACACCCTCATAAGATGTTTTCTCTAGGAGTTGAAGCCTCACAAATATGCCATTCTCAAGCTATATATATCAACTATGAAAGATTCGTATGGAGCCTTGATTAGAGAATGTACTACCACTTTGTTTGAAGCTCAGGAGAGAGCATGTGAAATAGAAGAAAACTTAGCCACCTCTCCCATACAAGAAGAAGAGAACCCCAACGAGGCTCTTCAAATTAATTAGATTGATGACTTTGTTTCACCAGAACTTCCCTCAGACATTATAACTTACGTACAAGAGGAACAGGAGAAAGCAGCTGAAAGGGAAGCTTGTCTCATGATCAACCTTTTAGAGAGAGAGAGAGAGAGAGAACGTTAGAAAAAGCACCCCGACCACCAAATGAGATCTTGGAATTAGAAAAGAAGCAGTCCACAGAGCTAGTTGAAGTAAAATTTTCACAATACTTTCAGCAAATATTTGTAGAAACTCTCGACAAAACAAGGTGTGAAATCAACGAAGGTAAAGAGAAAGTGTCTCACCAAGAAAATACCAAAAATGTAAATATTGTGGGTCATGACAATGTAAATCATCAGGATCTTAAAGAAGGAACATACAACATGTTTATTTTGGTGGATTCCCCTTTTGTTGATGAAGAAAGAAAAGAAGGATCTTGGGGCCTGGATTTTGATGGCGCACACTCAAGTACGGGCTCAGGTGCAAGAATAGTCTTAAGGTCATCGGATAATGAGACCACGATTTTTTCATACAAACTTGAGTTTGACTGCAAAAATAACATTGTTGAGTACGAAGCCCTTATCCTGGGCATCAACCTGGCCATCGACATGAACATCAAGCACCTGCATGTGAAAGGGGATTCCGACCTAATTGTTTCACAAGTCAATAGGAAGTTTACTGCAAAAAACCCAAGGTTAAAAAAATATAGAGATGTTGTTTGGGATGCCATAAAAGGGTTTGACAACTTTTCCATTGAAGCCATCCCTAGGGAAGAAAATCACTTGGCAGATAGTCTCACTATTTTCACTTCAAACATACAACTTTCCAAAGAAATCGGTTTCTACAAGGTGGAAGTCAACTTCAAACCTTCACTACATGACAACTTGGAACATTGGCAAGTTTTTGAAAATGACAGTCAACTTCTCTGCTTTCTACAGAATGAAGGAGAATTCTCTGAAGCCCGAAAAAACTTGTTGGCTGAGAAAGAAAGCATCGAGATCATCGATGTAGCCGACGGGCCTCTACCCAAAGGAATTGTTCCTTTAGAAAACCTCTTTGACTGAAATGATATGTATAAGGGGAAACCTTCCAACAAAATCAGTGATGAGTTGAATACAACATTAGAACCGTGGAATCCCCGAAGTTAATCAAATTTGGTAAAAGAACAACAACTGACGAGAGGGAAAAATGACTAAACTTATAAGAGAATTCAAGGATGTCTTTGCTTGGTCTTATGAAGATCTAAAGGCCTACCGGGAAGACGTTATACAACACTCTATCCCTCTCATTTATGGAACAAAGCCTTTCAGACATAAGCTTAGACATATGAACCCAAAGGTCGCCCCACAAGTATAGAAAGAGTTACAAAAGATGGTTGAGGCGGGAATAATTGAACCAATTAGATATTCATCATGGGTGTCTAATCCAGTTATTGTAAGGAAGAAGAAATTTTTGAAAAAATGTCAAAATTTTCTTTTTCTAGCTTAGTTGGTTTTGATTATGATCATATGAGAACAAGGATGAGTAGGCCATCCTGCATTTGACAGTTTGATGTTTCCTTGCATGCACAGATCTACTGAGATATGTTGCGGTTCTTATGCACTCTATGATGAGCACATGTCCCAAAGTAGGAGCCAGATGTTATCCCCATTTTTTGGATAACTAAGGAGATGATGTATTGAGGCCCTTAGGTTGCAGATATGGAGTGCCGAGAGATTGCATGACCAATAATACCCTTTGCACAGATGGAAAACCCACTCACCACCACAGATGGTCACAGATTTCCAGATGGAATCGATCACACTAGCTGGCTTCCAGAAGGAAGTGGGCCTTGCTCCATGAGGTACAAGTCAATATTATGGTGAGCATCATTTCAATATATGAGCTAGTTGAGTATGTTGTATCTTAGATTTCTCTAGATTTCATGATATATTCCAAGAAGGGGTTGTCCTTCATTCTATAGGAAGACGGGGCTGAAGGCCCAAAGGGGTTGATGTTCGGTAAAATATAAAGCCTTGTATAAACCTTCTAGATGCTTCTCCCAGGGATCACCCAAGAAAACAATGAAACACTTATCTTTGAGTAAAGGGGACCCACAATATAATAAATAATGCTTAAAGGGTTAGTTGGAGAATAGGAGATTTCATCACGAGCCGACCTATCATAGCCATGAATATCTAGTGGTATGAAATTACCATAATCTGGTCACCAAACCATGGTAATGGCTCTCAGTTGCATGACTGAGAGAAAGGGGGTCTCATCACGAGCCAACCTTCTCACTTCCACTGGGTGTTTGTGGGTGACATTTCCATCATCTGGTCACCACGCTAGGGGAATGACCTTCAAATTCTTCTTATGCCATATTGAAAGAAAATACAAAGAAAGAAAGATAAAAGGAAATTGATGGGCTTTGAAAAAGTGCATTGCGGACGAAGGTGCCACACACCCTCTACAAAGGCACCCATGAATGAGACACTACAACCCCTTGTATGTCATGATCCATATGCCCATTGAGTCTTGACCCCAAACACTTCATCCACTTTACATGGCTTAGAGAGGGATCTCTTGGAAAGTCTCCTTGATCGAGGGCAATATCTACCCAATATGACACCTCAACAACCTTCCCATATTCAAGCTTGACAGGTCGCATAATGTCTTTGAGCAATTAATTGTTTGATATAGTGATCTTTGATGCACATGCTTAGATGGATTTTTTATTGATTAGATTCACTTATCATGATGTTATGACTTGAGATCCTTGGAGGGAGTGCTCATTTTTCTTTGTAGGACCTAGTTGGTGGACTATTTTGGGAGAACAAGCCTAGATTGGGCTTCCATGGGGATAAAATACCACAGGTTGGATGCCAAGGGCCCGCCTACCAGATGAGAAATATCAAACTTTGAAGGCCTTGATGATGACTTGAACAACATAGTCGAGTCCTCACTTGCCTAATGATTTTCCCAGGAGGGGAAAAACACCCTCTTTTTGAGCTTGACTTCATGTTTGGGGGGCTAGGGCATGGTGGTGATATGATATGCATTGGCACTTGGACATTTTGAGGTGTTTGGGGCTTTGAACATGAAGGAAGACATTTGGATGCTTAACATGTGGCTTTGGGAATCCTTACTACCCTCCTACATCACCAACGACCTTCTCTTAGTGCCAAAACGTCCCCTAAAGGGGTGACGTCCATGAAAATTAGGGTTTGTTTGTGCAAAAGTGAAATTTTAAATGAATTGTTTAATATTACTTTTTTAAGGGGTCAAGATTAGGGCTGTTGAACCCTGTTAGGGCGTCCCCTCTCTCCCACTACTTTAATTTTTGTTACAAACTTTAATCTACAACCATTAGGGCTTCATAACCCTAGCTACAAACACTCTCTTAACTCCTAAACTAACCCTAGACTAGCTCTCTAACTTCACTCACCTAGTCTACTAACTAGGGCGCACCTTTTGGGATAGTTCTTGGCACTTTTCCATGGTTGATTTTGCTGCTACATGTTATTAAATGCTACAACCATAAGGCTGCAATTTTCTGCAAAAAATACATGTAATAACAACTTGCTTTATTCAGCTTTAAAGTGCCATTTTTCAGTCATACTTGATTGCCATATTGTTGATTGATCTTATGCTTTACATGCTGATTTGAATGTCTTACTTGTTGATATAAAATGTCATTTATTGCTGCAAATTAGGGCAGCAAGATTAACTTGCTGATCCATACTAACAGATATCATTGCAGGTTGGATTTTCTTGTGTCTCAGGCAGGTACAATCATCCAAAGAAGTAATATACCTTTGGGGCAACAATCACTTGACTTACAAGGCATCTCTTCACACTTTTCATTCCATTTATACTTTACCTCTATGGGCTTCACTTCCATTTCTCTCCATCTCCATCTGAATCCCCCTAGGGTCACCGGGAGTGCCTCCCTAGAGTGACCTAGTCACCCTTGAAGTGCGGGACCTACATCGAGGTGACATTGGGTGTAGGATCCCCAAGTTGTAGCACTTTCTTTGTGGTTGGGTTAGGATTTTCCCAACCTACAAATTGCACTATAACATTCCTCAACCCTCAATTAATGATTAGGTTAGGACCTTCTAGAATTTTCTAGAAAATCCCCTACGTGGCTAGCCCCACACATTTAAGTATTGGGGGTTGACCTGACATCCACTCGCACCATGGTGATCAATATGATAGGTCAACTTGCAAGAGGCATAACTTTCACATACAAACTCCGATTTAGGAGATTCTTGCACTGTTGGAATTGTCTTGGTGTGTAGAATATAGATGACGACTCCATAGTAAGATTTGGACTATAAAAAAGTGTCGTTTGATGCCTTAAAATGGCTCTGAAAGATTTAAGGCAATTTTTGAAACCAAATTTCCAAATTTGGACCAATTTCTAAAATGGCTCTACAAGTTGTTTCCTCCAAAAAAATTTCACCCATAAAGCATCGAGATAGATGAAAAATAATATAATGATCAATCTGGATCATACCTCCCCATTTAGGAAGGATTTTGGTCCCCAAAATATTTATTGAATGAGGTGAGTAAATTTTTCCTCTACCTTCTTCTTGGAGTACCATTTTTCTTTGATTGGAAGTTGTCCTTTCAACCCAATCTGCCAAAGGTCATTATGCCCTTGTCTTATAATTCTGGTCCTCTTTTGTAGAACCGTGTCCTCTACCAAATATTTCTGAGCATATGGTGTTAAGTCCTCTATGGAAGGTAGGACTTGCTCCTCCTCCTAATCCAAAATGGAGGGCTCATAGAGTTTGAGATTCTCTACATTCACTACTGAGTAAATGCACATTTATGGGGGTAGACTGAGTCTGGAGGCGTTATCTCCCACCTTTTCCAATACCTCAAAAGGACCATACTACAAATCCTTGATCATATTACTAGGACCATTTAGTATTTCCTTATTCAACTATAAACATACCCTGTCTCTCGTTATGGATATTCTCTCCGTTCTTTGCTGGTCATGTCTAGCCTTGTACTTTTCCTGTGACTTCTTCAACGTCTCTTGTACTTTCAAATGGACTTGCCTAATCTTCTCAACATATTTTTCTGCTTTTAATGCATCTCTTATAAGGTCCTCCATCACTCCTCCTTGCTGTCCATATACAACATCTAAGGGTGAAGGTGGAAAATATCCAAATCAAGTTTCAAAAGGGGACTTATTAGTAGAAGTGTGGACTACTCTGTTATAAGAGTGTTGTATATAGATTAGATTTTCATCACAGGTATTCAAATGATTTTGATTGTAACCCCTTAAAAAATGAACCAAAATCTTATTGACTACTTCTGTCTGCCCATCTATTTGTGGATGGAATGTTGTATACCTCTTTATCTTAGTGTCCATCTTCTCTCACAATGTAGTCCATAAGGCACTGATAAATCTGGTGTCCCTGTCTGAGATGATGCTCCTTGGTATCCAAAAGTGCACCCAAACATGTTGAAAGAACACGTTTTATGCTTCCTATCACTTAATGGTCTTTTTACAAGGCACGAGAATGCACATTTTGTTGAACCTGTCAACTTACATAAATAAATAGTCATGTCCCTTCCCCGTGGTTGGTAAAATACCCACAAAATCCATGGAAATGCTTTCCCAAGGTCTAGTGGTTATCGATAAGGGATGGTATCGACATTGCTTCCTGTTACTGGACTTACTGGTACAACAAAGAATACATCCACTAATATTATGTGCTACATATTCTTATATTATATGCATATACACATACTTCTGCAAGTTGGAAACTGTCTTCCCAACAACAAAATTTCCTACAACCTTGGAGGTTTGAGCCTCTCTGATAAGCTGCAATCGTTCACCTTTAGGAATACAAAGCTTGTCGAACTTGTAGAGTAGACCATTATGGAAATGATAGTCAAACTTGCTATCACCTTCTTTTATATGAATTTGGCCCTGTAGCTACTGAAACACCTCCATGAAGTCCTCATCTTCTATGTATGCCTCTCTATATGCATCATGGGTAAAAGGCTACTTGTGCATCAAAGTTTCCAAATCAGTAATATTAGATGTGGGTGGTCGTGAAAGCATGTTTTCCAACTCGTTTGCACTACCCTTCTTATACTTTATGACCAAATGAAATTGTTCTAAGAACCCCATCCATTTGTAGTGCTTGGTTTGCTGTAACTTACTCTGGGCCTGAAAATACTAGAGAAGTTGGTGATTTCTATGGATAATGGTCTCCTTTCTCATCAGAGAGTGCTTCCACTTTTTGACAACTTGTATCAAGGCATAGAGCTCCTTTCCATAGGTAGAGTAGTTGAGGACTTCCCCATGAAATAATTTAGAATGATAGAAAACAAGCCTTCCTCCCTGCATTAAGACTGCTCCCATGGCATACCCACTTGCATCTGTCTCCACTTTGAAGGGATTCTGCAAGTTTGGTAGCGCGAGCATTGGTGCTTGACTTATCTTTATTTTCATCTCATCAAAGGCCTTCTGTTGATTCTCCCCCCATTGGAAACTCTTACTGCCCACTATTATTGTGTGGAGTGGTGCAACTACTATTGAAAATAAATCTATGAACTTCCATAAGTATTGTGCTACCCCAACAAATCTCCTAACTTCTGTGCAATTTGAAGGAACTGGCCATTTCACAATGGTCTCCATCTTGGTGAGATCTATCTTGAGCTTGCCTCCACAAGCCACATACCCCAGATACACCAAATACTACTAAGCAAACTCACATTTCTTGAGATTGACTTGTAGTTGGTGTTTTTTCAGGGTCTCTAACACCTACATAAGATGTGAGATGTGCTCCTCCCAGGTAGCACTATAAACCAATATATCATCCAAATAGACAATGACAAGTGAATCTAGATAAGGGCACAAAACATCATTCATTCATCTCATAAATGTAGCTAGTGCATTGCATAAATCGAATGTCATAACCAACAACTCATACAAACCTTTCCTTGTCTTGAACACAATCTTCCATATATATTCTTCTTTGAATCATACTTGGTGATATCTTGATTTTAATTCCACCTTAGTGAAGTACTTGACATGCTACAACTGGTCCAATAGATCATCAATCCTGGGCAAAGGGTACCGATTCTTTAATGTAATCTTGTTCAATGCCCTGTAATCAATACACATTCTCCAAGTCCCATCCTTCTTGGGAACAATTATGATGGGTGACCGACAAGGTGAGGTACGTGGTTGGATCACACCTCGCTCCAACAACTACTACAACTAATTCTTTACTTCATTTGCTTCCAGAACGAACTATCTATATAGACCAATATTCGACAAGGGGGAGTTTGGAAATAATTGGATTTCATGCTCCACTTCCCGCTTAGATGGTATCCCTTTAGGCTCTTGGAACACTCCCTTGTATTCTTTTAGCAACTCCTCTAATTCATGTTTCTTCTCCTTAGTACACCCTTCCATGGATGTCTGTACTTTTAATGACTCTTAACTAGACTAATTTTYCCTTAAGAAAAGTAAAACATATTTCTTTCTAGAACTGATCAATTTCTTAGCTTGATTAGCACTTACCAATGAAAWTTTTGGTTTTCCTTTGTGTGCATTGATGATGAATGATTTCCCATCCTTGGTGAGGCATTACTGGTTGGATCTCCACATGAAGATATAATCCCTCATATACATGTAGGGGCTTCCAAACAATATTCCACATACATCCAAACASTTACAACAAATTTAATCTTGCACTGCTTTGTTACCTTGATCTCTACATCCTTGTTTACCAACACCAATGGGTAAGGGCTAGGATAATCATGAACCTCCAATACTATCTTGCTGACCAGATCCACTGTTATGAGATTATCCTATGAACTAGAGTCGAATAAAGCATCTATCTTGGTCTTCTTGACCTAAATCTTGATGTGGAAGAGATTGGTCATCCCCTTCTCTTCCTGGTGATGAAGGCTACTTAGATTCATTTCCTTCTAAATAGATGTGCAAACAATATTTTCATCCACATTAGAGATACTTTCAACATGATTTCTCAAATAAGTGGCTAGAAGGTTCTTTTTCTTTTCGTCCTTTTTGCGATTCTTCAGGTTCGTCTCTGGATGTAGTTTCCATCACTTTTCCTTAATGTGGCCATCAATGTTGCAATGATTGCAATGGTTGATGGGATATTTTCATTGATTTGTAGTGTTTGTTGTCTTATTATCTTTCTCCCTTTCCACTTCTTCTTCCCCTCCTTGGAAGCTCCTTGGTACTCTTTCTGCTTAGAACCACTTGGCTGCCCCTTCTTTTGGCCTATGTTTTCCAGGTACCATGCCTGTACACATGCCTCATCCACTGTCCTTGGCTTGAAGATCATAATCTGATTTCACAGATGACTATGTAAACCCCCTAGATACTTGAGGAGTACATCTGGGTTCTTGGGAGAGATACCCATCATGATGGCCATCTTTCTGAACTCAATGGTGTATACACTCTTGTACACTCTGCCCTTGTCTTTTCCCGAAGTAGTGCCAACAGATCCATTGGTCCTCTACATACCCAATAGGGTAGAATTGGGAATTGATGAGGGTTTTGAAGTCCTCCCACCTAGTTACTGGTAGATCACCCTCTATATAAAGTGTTTATGTATATATTTCTCACCGGGTTAATGCATGCCCCTCTAACTTCAATCTAGCAAATGAAATATTTTGCTCTTCATCTATATGGTGAATGCTAAATTAAACTTCTAGTTGCTACAACCAATGATTCATTTTTAGTGCATTTATCTCACCTTGGTATGTATTTATGTCCACTTTTGATTCCATGTTGAATAGGGACTGTGTATGGTTAACGACACTTGAACTCGCCTGCTCTTTCTTAGGTTCTTTTCGCAACTCTTTTTCTATGTTTTCATTATCTCTCAATTTCCCCTCTAATTTGGTCTCTGAATTAGAGCCTCCAACCTCTCTGAATGGTTCGATATTTCTTGCCAGAGCCGCCATGAAAGGGTTCATATTGCAGTTGATATCAACGACTTGTGCATCCAACCTCTCAAATCTCTCTTTTTATAGATCTCAAGGGTTGTTATGAACATACTCGTCTGCCATGGATATGGTTTTTGCGGCTTATATTTAAGCTGATTTCTGGATCCTACAACTTCCCACAAATACTAAAATAAAACCTTCTCTAGTCTCAATATGATTTATAAACTGTTGTGGATTTTCCAATGGAATAGTTCGTCACAACATATCTGATAAATAAAACTGAAATCTACACTATGGAGGTTAGATTCCTTTAGATTCCATAATCTTTAGTTACTGATTTTGTTCTTATGCATGAAAAAGATAAAATGTGGAATGTAGAAAATAGTAAAACACAATCACACACCATACATGAAATAACACAAAGATTTCTCTGGGAAACCCTTATGGAAGAAAACCCAGCTACAAGATGAGGTTGTTGTGCTCTCTTCTCTCTGGTATGGAAATAATGCAAGTACAAAGGAGAAGGTACTCTCTATAGAGTTACCTGAGAGCCGTGGCCTATTAGGCCACTAAAAAATATTAAACCCTTCTGTTATGCTCTCTAATTTTCCCACTCCCAGTTGTTCTGCTCTACTATGGAACAAAATACAATAACATACAATGGAACCCCTTCTCCTCCTAGCAATAAGATATTTAACATGGCCCGATAGATGTCTAGGGCTAGGGTATTGACTTCCTCAACCCTTAATTAGTGATGAGGTTTGGACCTTCTAGAATTCTCTAGAAAATCCATTATGAGGCTATCCCCACACATTGAAGTAATGGGGGATGACGTGGCATCCACTCGCACTATGGTAATCAATACGGTAGGTCAACTTGTGGGAGGCATAACTTTCGAATACAAACTCTAGTTGAGGATAATTCTTGCACCATTGGAAACCTATGGTGTGTAGAATATATATGACAACTCGATAGTAGGGTTTGGATCATAAAAATGTGTTGTTTGATGCCTCAAAATGGCTCCAGAAGATTTAATATGTTTTTTTGGACGTAAATTTCCAAATTTTGACCAATCGCTAAAATGGATCTACAAGTTGATTCCTCCAATTTTTTTCACCCATAAAGCATCGAGACAGATGATAACTAATATAATTATCCAATCTAGATCACCAAAAGCTATTGATTTGTTTTATTAAAAATCCTAAAGTGATGGTGTTTTTGTACACTAGATGTTGTAGGGCTATCTAGAGGCCTTATTACAAGATATAACTTTATTTTTGATACAATTTCCTCCTCTTTGGTGTTGTCAGGGATAAAAGTGGAACTCATAGCAAAGGAATTAGGGATGAACTTGAGACTAATCAATTTTTATGGACCTTACAAGGACAAGAAGTTATTTCGAGACTCACTAGTAGATTTTGGGTGGTTGGAGGGTGAAAATATTATCTTAGGGGGAGATTTGAATCTAACCTTAAACTCTATAGAGATATAGGAGGAAACTACAAGAAGGGACTATCTTAGAGATTATTTTTTCTGAGTTTTTTGAGTCCCCCACTATATTATTTATGTGGACCCCGTGAAAATCACTCCAACTTGGCATAATGCTAGATGAGGAAGAGAAGAGATTTCTGAGAGACTGGATCATTTTTTGATGATAGAACGTTTTTTTAATGCAAAATTGAGAATAAAATCATGGGTTTGTTGTGGATGTTTGTCAAATTATCTCCCAATATTACTCAAATTGGAGAAGGAGGATTGGAAACCACCTAGCCCTCTTAAATTCAATCACACTTGGTTGTTAGAACCATAATCCACAGAACTGATTCATAAGAATTGTAAGCCTTTTGATAGATAGTAAAGTGATTCCACAATCCGATAGTTTGAAGACAATCCTAATCCAATCAAGAGTGTGATGAAAGGGTGGGAAAATCTATCATTTTCAATTCACAAAAATACTCCAAAGAAGTGGAAGAAGGGAACAATTATCTTTTTAAAAGCAAATTAGTAGGGGTATTCTCAAAAGAAAAAGATAAGTCTTTAAAGGAATTAAAGGGGATAAAAAATGACCTATTAGATAGGGAAGAAGTTAGGTGGAGACTCAAGAGTAGGGCTTCGTGGATAAGCAAAGGAAATAATAATACAAAATTCTTTCACAATTTCACTAATCATAGGAAACATATAAACTCAATATGGGATATCATGCATCCTAATGGCTCCGGGGTCAACTCTTTCAAAGAGATTGCAAATACAGGAAGACAACACTTTAAATCTATGTTTCAATATCTAGGGACTACAAATATACAAGAAATTGTGCAAATTTTGAGTTTTTTCCCAACTCTCATAAATGGGGATTCAAACTAAGATTTGGAGGAAAAAGATACTTAGACATAATTGAAGTTTGATCTAACCTCCTTTAAGCAAGGGAAAAGCTCTAGACCCTTTGGTTTATTAGTGGAATTTTAATTGGTTTTTTTTGACCTATTGGAGAAAGATCTCACACATGTGGTGGAAAGGTAAAGGCAAGCAGGGAATGTCTTGGGGGCATTAAACATAACCTTCATAAGATTTATTCCTAAGAAGTAGAAATGGGAAACCTTTGAAGACTATATGACTATTTATTTGTGTAATCTCATTTACAAACTTATTTCCAAGATCATTACTAACAAATTAAAGGGTATTATGTTAGGGTTTAGTTCATAAGAACAATTTGGCTTCCTCTACAATAGAAAAGTATATGATGTTGTTGGAATTGCACAAGAAGGCATGCACATTGTGAAAATACAAAAAAATTCCAATTGCTATTATGAAGATACGTTTGTTTAAGGCACATGACAAGGTGACTTGGAATTTTTAAAGATTATTGCTTTTATAGATGGGGATGGACTTTCTGACAATGAACATGAGATATTTATCTTCAATTTCATTTTCCGTATTAATATGGGTCCCCATTTGTTTTTTTTAATGCTTCTAGAGGACTCAGGAAGAGCTTCTTGTTATCAACCTCCATCTTTCTTCTAGTCCTTCTGGGACTTATCATGCTCATCAAAGATGCAAGAAATAAAGGATATTTGAAGGGGATATATGATGCAAGCTTAATGAACATTTCACATCTACTCTTTGTAGAAGATATTATGTTACTTTGTCATGGGTTTGCGAAGCAGCTGGAAAAGCTAAAGGAGTTTTCGACCTTGTACTACAAGGCTACAAGAATTAAAATAAACCAAAATAAGTCCCTAATTTTGTTTAAATAGATGGCAAGTGATATAATGGCACATGCCACTATTCTCTTTCCAAAAAATACTGGTGATTTAGACCAAAGGGTAAAGGATCTGGAGTTCTTTTTAAAACCAAATGATTATCACTATGATGATTGGTA
>ML782081.1:314812-346367 GCA_009831015.1 Picea engelmannii | reverse complement strand
CTTAAGGGGAAAACAATGGAGTAGTGGTTTAAAATGGAAAATAAACATAATCTAGTGGCATCCATGGTTTGGAATGCATTGGTTATGGCTTACCCCTTGGTGGGTAATTAGGTGGCTTGGAAAATTGGGAATGGGGGGAAGGTTAGAATTTGGGAGAATACCTAGGTAGGATTCAAAGGTAATTATAGACTCTTTGAAGAACTAGTGGAAACTTTACATGACCAAGGGATTTATTCCTTAAGAGAGGTAGTTGTTATGAGGGAAATAAATGATCAATTACAAGGATGGAAGACAACAAACACTCTAAACCTACAAGGAGAGTTGGAAAAGGAATGAATACTTTATATGAAGAAGTTATCTCATAGTGTTATTAAATTAACTGCAATAGAAGACTAGCTTAGATGGTGAATGAATAAAGGGACAAGATAATACATTGCCAAGCTGGGATGCAACAAAAATTGAAGAAAATTTGACTACAGACATAATATGGTGGTGGAGATCTATGTGGAAAGTAACTTGTCTCCTGAAAACTAAAATTATGATGTGATTGATCTTGCAAATAGACTACTTACTAGGGAAAATGGACATGAGAGAAACTGAGTAGGCCTAAATAGATGTATCCTCTGTAAGATGAATGAAGAATTGATGAATTATTTTTTTGTGTTGTGATCATTCTCCAAAATTATTTGAATAAAGATTACAAAAATTCTAGGAGTAAAGGAGAATTGGGATAAAGGAACATTGGATGAAAACATGATGGATTGGGTAATAGATAATGCTATAGCTGCTTAAGGGGCCCTTCCATGCTTGTTTACTTATGGGATTTGGATGGAAATGAGCAAAATGGTATTCCAAGAACAAGTTCTCACACTAGCTTAGGTGGCACCAAGATAAGATTGGCTATGTATGGAAACAAAATACCTTTAAAAGTATCAAAGTTCAAAATCCTAATGGAGTCATACATCGACAAAGAAAGGCCTTGGGGGATTTTTTGATTGTGCATGCCAAGGTGAACTTGGTATGTGTGGTGCTAGAGTAGTCCTATTCATTGATACTTCACAGTATTATCTTATAATATTTGCAACTAGGAAATGGACTAGCAACCAACTAGAGCTCTATCCTATTTGGATTTTGATGAAGACAACCTAGGACAAATGTTTAAAACAACTCCAAGTCCTGGGAGATTCAAAACTCGTGATAAAATGGGCAAACCAACATTATAACATAAATGATATAGAATTGATACCTATTTTGAATCAAGTGCAAGAGGTAAAAAAACAAATTAGATGCTCTCTCTGTCACCCATATTTTTTTGGAATTCAATTCACAAGAAAATAACTTATCCAAGGATGCTTTATCTCTCGAGGAGGGTACCTTAACTAAACAAGCTTTCAAGGGAGGCACTCTCCTACATTATATAGAAGCAACCTTATACTAATCTCAAAGCTAACATTGCAAGAATGTTTTGGAAGTACGATCACAAGGCTTTTTTGTATGTTTTGATGACTTGATTAAGTCTACATGCGTGTTTTGAATTTTTAATTCAATGAATTTAATGCTACATGATGTAATAGGAAGATTGCACATATATTCAGTATAGGTGGCAGATAGGTCTAAGGCTTTTGAATAGATCATGATGGGATGCCATACTGGTATGTCTATGTATATTTGATTTCAATCTCTAAAATATCAATATTTCAAGCTTTTTTCCTTGGAAAAAAAAGGTGGACTCCATCCTTATTCATAACTACCTAGCAAACCATGAACATAACTAAATGTCAACTACCTAGTGGTCCATCTTTAATGAGGCCACATTACATTTATTCAATTTTAACTACTTGGTGGGACTTATTTAATAGTCAAAATAGTCCACATTACGTTAATTGATCACCATACCTATCCTATTACTAACTCTAATGGGTTCATAGGCCTCTAATACACCCCTAGGGAGGATCCCACTATTCATGCATAAGCTGCACATCGAAAAGAATAGGGCCCAAAATGAAGGATGTGTTCTCAATAGTAAAAAAAGTCAAACTCTATAATAAAGAAACCATGAGCATTAGCAATTGGGTCTAGCTCATGCGGTTGTGGGATGGAGTGTTATCCTCCCCACCCAAGTTCTATTCCCATTAATGACATATTGACCTCATTATGAGTAAATTGTTGAAATGACTTCGAGCCATGTTGTTGATATGGCATTGTGCAATGAAGAATATAGGGTTTAACCTAGGTACCATCCTCAAAATGAGGGGAAGTACCCAGGGGTTTTCCCTGGGAGTTGTTACTTGGAAAAAAAGAAAAAAGAGAAAAAAGAAACCATGAACACATGGGTGGATGTAAGATTCTTCTTGAAGAAGTGGTTTCCAAGTCTAATAAACCCATTAATGCAACTCTATGTGCTGAGGCCAAAACCCATAAAATGACATATTTGGCCATGGGCTAAGTGAAATTCTTCTTGATCTAGAGCCCCCTAGCCAAGATAAATGACAATAACCAAAGTATTTTTTTCAATAATAAAGAATCTAGTAGGAGGATGACATGAAGTTTCAACGACACCAATGGGCATAAAAATCTCCTTGAAGTTTTTCTTGAGCTTGAAGGATGAGAAACTCTCGTGGGAGATGAAGTAGTTGTAAGAGGGTTGTTCAAGGCCGAAATGACAATAACCATCTCCTTTATTTAAGAATCTCATTTAAAGACCAATCTTAGCTCAGGATCAGCGTCAGTAATTGGCTTCAATCCATTAAAATTTTATTATAGATTGATCAATGGAAAAACATCACCCATAAGAAAATCTCTAGAGAAAATGACTATGTAAGGATGAAACCCTAAAATATTAGCATGAATTTATCATGAGAAATATCTAAAAAATCCATATGATAATATGCACTCCAAAAGCACACATAAATTTCCCAAAATAATCATTAACATAAGTTCTTGATTATAGGTTGTTGTCACAGGGGCAGACCCAGGGTTCAACGCTTCAACAATGCACCAACAAAACCCTAACTACCGGCCCTTTCGGCAACACCTACGAAGAAGATGAAGTCTCACTTGAGGTAGAGGTAGTGGGGGTTGTAGGACTCAAGTGTCTACAACCTAGCTGGGACATATATCTGTGATCACAATACTTAACAAAGAACTTAGCAGTTAAAATTCATTAGATTTTACCTTTATTCACATTGCAGATTCAAACCCTAATTATAGAACAATGCAATATTCAACAAGATCTAAGCATATCTAACCATTTAACACATAACATCAAATAGATCTAGCATTCGTTCAAGTTATTAAGCACTAAGCTACTACATCAGATGCATCTAACTTACATAAAGATTCAACACTAAGCATAAATCACATCAATAGAACAAATAAATTACAACATAGGATGTACGTGGTTCACCCCAGTGTGGGGCTATGTCCACCAACTCTTCTTCTTCTTTATTATCTTCTCTCAATCTTCTTACATGCACAGAGCCACAAAACCCACTCCGCATAGGACAGGAGATCTGCGCGCACCTCGCTAGATCCTCCTTCCCCGAGTTAGGTCACAACACAAAGCCTTCTTACACAGTCTGCACACAAGCTTCTTACAATCACTTGCACTTAGCTATGCAAGTCTTAACACATAGTATGCACAAAGCCTCTAGATCCACACTAAGCTGATTCTACTAGGTCTCCCCCCTTCTTACATCACCTAGATATCTATTTATACATTACAAATGGGGCCTAAACATGGGTAAACCCATGGGCCGACATCCCATACCCGTTACATAAACCTTGATCCCCAAAAATCCCTCAAAAGGGGGCGATATCCCGCGATCTCCGCTTTGCCTGGGCGCTCCATCTTCGACCAGCCTGTCGAAGTCCCAAAAATGGTCAAACACGACCAAGGTTCTCCAAAACTTGTTCAAGGGCCAACAGGCCCCCAACACTCACCTGTGACTCGTCTTGAGTCACTCTGACCTGGGAAACTCTGCTTCGAAGGCCTCGAGCTGCCTCGACTTGCTGCTTCACTAGAGCCTCCTTCTCGACGAACTCTTGAATGATTTTATCGGTGACAGGTCCTTCGAAGCGTTGTTCCACCAAGGTGACTACTTGTTCTAGCTGTGCTCCTTGTCCCTCTATCTCCTCAAAAAGTGTATAGGCTTCATCCTGTATTGGCTGGAGTCTCTAGGTCACTTTCATGACTTTACTCTGGATGGCATGGACTTGCTGCTGAACTGTGCGTTGTTCCTATGACCTTTTCATCTTCTCAATTTCTAAAAGCAGTTTCAACTGTGCTTTCACTGTCGATGCTTGTTGCTTTGCCTCTTGAAGTTGTGCTTATAATTCTCTTAGTTCTGGGTCCTCTGTGAGGCGCTCATAGGTTTGCGCACTATGGTTGCTGAGTAGCTTACATTCTGAGGCCAACGCCTTGATTCTTTCTACTGTGCTCCTGGCAGTTTCTTCTCTCTGGTATCGCACTTCCCATGGAGTGCTTGGCACTGCTTGCAGTTCCAGTTTTTCCACTTTTGCTTGAAGCTGCTGAATAGCTCTAGCGATCTTCTCCACTTGACTCTCCACTCTGTCTTCTTCTATCTATGCGAGGCCCGACATATAGCGAAGTGATCTAGTGACTGCTTCTTTAACTCCAATCTGCTCTGCGAGCAACTGTTCTTTTTCCTTCTAGATTTGTGCTTTATCCTCTGTAAACTTCGCCTGGAGGTCTTATTTCTCTTGTTACGCAACCTGACGTTGCTCTAAGGATTCCTCCTTTGCTTGCTTTAATGCCTCTGTGGCCTGCTCCTTTTCCTCCTGGACCCGACGAGGGCGGGCCTCTGTCGAATCTGCTAATCTGCGTAGCTGGGTAGACTCATCTCCTACTTCGATGCCCTCTGATGACAATGGCGCAGTAGACACTGTGTGGCCCAGATAAAGAGTTTGTTGTACCCCTTTGAGCTTCGCCTCGATCCTGTCAAACATTGTCTCCTGTTTGGATTTGTTTCATTGCAAAATGTCCTCCAAGGTGTCTGATACAGTTGCGATGATAAGGTCAATATCATCCACCGTGAGTACAGTCTGTAATTGAGGCTTATTTGCTTGTGATTTCTTCTGTGCTGATAGTTTCTTCGGGGAAACCTTTCTTTTCTTGGATGTCTTAGCCTCTGTGATGGGATCCTTAGGCGGTGTCGGTTTGCCATGTTCCTGTTTGTTTTCTTCCCCTTCATTCTCTTCCCAGTCTACTTCTTCATCTCCTCCTCCTCCTGGTGAATTTGGTGTAGTTTCCTTTGATGCACTATTCATTTCCTGTATTTCTTCCTTCTTCTTCCTTCTGCTGCTGCTGGGTCCATCATACTCTTCTCGAGTGACTACAGGACTTTCGATGAGGTCGGGGTTGGAGAGTTCTGTCTGCTCGATCGCTACAAGGAACTCTGCAGGCCATTCCTTGGTTATTTCTTCCATGTCCTCCTCTCTGAGTTTGTAATAGGACTAGAGTTCTTCCTTGTGTTCATCCCCACGCGCAGTGATGTAAATGAAATGCCTATTCACGTGAAACTTCGCAAGTGGCATGAACCTGTGCAGAGTATTCAAAGTCATGTGAGGGAAAGATTCAATGGCCCTCTTTAGTTGTAAATAATATGTGTGGAACATCGCATTGGATTGCCATTGTTTTTCCATGTCGCTCGAATACCAGAGCGTAGTGAACTTCGTGGCCAGTGGTTCAGATGGCTCAATTTCAGGGAAGGTCGCTCCTTTTGACATCTCCCAAGCGATGAAGGCAATGAGAATCATCAACTAGCTAAAATGAAACTTGTATCCATGGTCCCATGCTTCACAAAAATCTTGCTCCAACTGGTTGATGAGGTAGCTCGCCCAGTTCATTTGCATCCCTTCGATGCATTTTCCTGCGAGGTCAACGCCGAACCACGTGACCTGCGTTAGTCTATTCTTCTTGATGAGCTTACCAGCGATCAACTGGCAAGTTAGGTACACTGGGCCATTTTGGATGGAGGCTACATTGTAGCCCGCTTCCCCTTTTCTACATCATCGTAAGTTTCTTTTATGCGCTGCGCCAGGGTGCAATCTGCAGCCTTCCCTGGGTAAAATTTCGGAGGGTCGGGTCCTTGCATGCTCAATCCGATGATTCGATGGATCAGTGCCGGATCTATAGTGATGCACCGATCCAACCACAGGTAACCACCATGGTAGCATGACAAGAGGAGTTTAATGCATGCGTTAAACTCCTGATGTTTTCCAAAGTGTGGTATCTTCATCACATTAAGGATTGTTGATCTCGCGATGTCCATGGTCCACGACTAGGGGATTATCTTCAACTTCTTCCCCATTGTCTTTGTCAAATACTTATGTGGGGAGAGAATTCCATAATTCTTGCAGTCTCCCAAGTTGAAATCACTGATCTTTAGCGTCATAATCTATCCTAATTGCACTCCAACTGCGCGTATCCCCTTTGGGAGGTACACAGTAATCAATGTATAGTCGAATTCCCTCAGGGCGCTATCACGACTAACCATGCAAGACATAGGTGTGATATAGTCGGGCATGATTGATGGGATGAGCTTCGCGTTTGCCAAGTCATTGCAATGCTTGCTCCATTTCTCTGTCACAGTTCGGGATGACATAGATCGACGTGCATTCGATGGGGAGGCTTGCAATCCTCTCGTCGATGAGGCCTGTGCTCCTGCCGACATGTCCATCTCCACCATGAGGTCAATCAAAATCTCTTCGATGGATTTCTCTATTGTGCTAAGGTCGCCCGACATACATGCTCGAGATCAGATATCTCAGGTAGGTGGAAAATCACTCAAGGTAAGCAGAACAGGTGGCGAGGTATCAATAAGCACTGGACGAAAGAAATTAGTTCTCTGTGGGGCTCAGATAATCACAATTGGAAAAAGTGTCCCCGGTAAGACATTCGACGGGTTAAATAGCTAACATCGTAACAGAGTCCTCCAACGGACAGGAATGCCTTAATCAATACAATTCCATCTGTTATGGCTCGATTCCAACGGTACAATGGTGAACGTTCCGGCAATAACTGCGTTTCTAGCCGTTCTGGAGTGTACTTCTAAAGACCGGGATGCCTCCAACGGTCATATTTCTTCGTCGTGGTGAAGTGCCAGTTAGTGCTGTTCTGTTATTCCGGCGAGGTTCAAGTTCTGGAAGCCTTCCTTCTGCGAAGTCCTCTCTGGAACCTTCTGCAATTTTTCTAGCTTTGCTTTCTTCTTACTGAGCTTTCTTTCTTTCTTTTTGGTGATCTGCGTCTTTGGATTCCTTTTTCCACTATTGTTCTTATCTTTTATTAGCATTGTAACTTCTCATTATTGAGGATCTTTCACAAGGTTCGAGGATAATACTTCTTCTCTTACTGTTTCTGGAGTAGGTGCTCTATTCTCCTGCATGGATAGGTTCTTTAAGCTTTCTTGCGTTCTTTCAACTTCGACAGCTAAGTCTCTGGCCCTTAGTTGCTTCGACTTGTCCTCTTGTTCTTCTATTGAGCGTGCTATTATGTTAGCCATGAAATCCCTTAATTCTTGCTTTTTCTGTTCTATAGCTTCCTCTTATTCTCTCCTTCGGATTTGATCTCTCTCAATCCAAGTCCTTCCTAACAAAAGTGAGGGGCGTTGTTCTCAAAAAACTTAATGATCTCGAATCCTTCTTCTGTCGATGTTCCATGAGCACTCATAGGGACATGAGTAAGTCTTCCACATGGGGTTATCATCTTTCCTTTAAACAATCCTATTCCTCCCAATGAAGGAATCATAACAGACTTTCCCAAAATTTCCCAAGTACTTTATGGCATAATGTTTACCTGTGTTTCTGCATCCAATACATAGTCCATGTCGAAGTCTCCTATTCTTGTTTCTATGCACTCTTTCTCTTTTAAGATCTTTGATAAACTGATGTTTCTATGATCATTCAGTGTTTCTTTCATCTGTAATAATATAACCTCAGAATCTTTTTGGTTCTTTTGGCATATTCTTAGTCTCTTGACCTTCCTCATGGTTTTCTTATCTCATGTTCATCTTTTCAATTTTAGCAATCATTCTAGGGAAATCCAAAACTTCATGATCAATGTCTTTACAACAATTACAAATAGGGCCTCTACTTGGGCATTCCTTAGCAAGATGTCCAGGTCTTCTGCAATTATAACATAATGTCAATCCTCTCTTTCTCTTAAATGATCCCCAACCTTTCCTGTACTGCGCGATGGGATCACAATGTTGGACCTGTAAAAAAATATTTCTAGGATCCTGCATCCACTTGTTAGTCCAAAAATTCTTTCTATGCATAGGAATAACATATATTTCACTATTTCTATCAGATCTATTCATATCACATCTTCTTTCTTCTAGCTGTGCCCTAGTTTTTAGACTAGGAAGAAATCTATCAAATATAACTAGATCCATTCTTTCGAAACAAAAATTTCCACTTATCTTACCTTTATCAGAGCACCAATCTTTAAGATCTTACCTCTTTTCTTCAGATCAGACTTCTCTTCTTGGCATAGAGCTTCACAAGTCAAGTAGAGTACTACGTACTACAACAATAGATTTGGCACAAAGCTTTCTCTTTCCTCAGTTCCCAACAATCACAGTTTCATGTCTCGGCAACAGAACCATTTGTTGGCACAAGGGCAGACCTAGGGTTCAACGCTTCAACAATGCACCAACAAAACCCTAACTACCGACCATTTCGGCAACACCTGCGAAGCAGATGGAATCTCACCCGAGGTAGAGGCAGGGGGGGTTGTAGGATTCATGTGTCTACAACCTAGCTAGGACACAAATTTGTGATCACAATACTTAACATAACACTTAACAGTTAACATTCATTAGATTTTACCCTTATTCACATCACAGATTCAAACCCTAATTACAGAACAACACAGTATTCAACAAGATCTAAGCATATCTAACCATTTAGCACATAACATCAAATGGATCTAGCATTCGTTCAAGTTATTAAGCACTAAGCTACTACATCAGATGCATCTAACATACATAAAGATTCAACACTAAGCATAAATCACATCAATAGAACAAAGCAATTACAACACAGGATGTACGTGGTTCACCCCAGTGTGGGGCTACGTCCACCAACTCTTCTTCTTCTTTATTATCTTCTCTCATTCTTCTTACATTCACAGAGCCACAAAACCCACTTCACATAGGATAGGAGATCTGCGCGCACCTTGCCAGATCCTCCTTCCCCGAGTTAGGTCACAACACAAATCCTTCTTACACAATCTTCACACAAGCTTCTTACAATCACTTGCACTTAGCTCTGCAAGTCTTAACACATAGTATGCACAAAGCCTCTAGATCCGCACTAAGACGATTCTACTAGGTCTCCCCCCTTCTTACATCACCTAGATATCTATTTATACATTACAAATGGGACATAAACATGGGTAAACCCATGGGCCGACATCCCATACCGGTTACATAAACCCTAATCCCCAAAAATCCCACAAAAGGGGGCGAGATCCTGCAATTTCCGCTTCGCCTGGGCGCTCCATCTTCGACCAGCCTGTCGAAGTCCCAAAAATGGTCAAACACGACCAAGGTTCTCCAAAACTTGGTTGAGGGCCAACATAGGTCACACAACTGATTACCAAAAACCTAATCCAAGTCAAAGAGAGGACCTTGGTATGTGTTTGTGGCCATGGGATCAAACGCCATAAATTTGCACCAAAAATCAGTGTAATGAAAATCTTGATTAACATCCTATAGCTATGAAGAAACTAGAATCCTCGAATACCATCCTTTCTTAAATTCCCTCCCCCTATCTTTCCTATGCATACCAACAAACTCACTCTCCATAACTAGATTTGATCTCATTTCTAGCTCTTCAATCCGCATCTCCTTCATAATATTATCCACCAACATGCTCACTACCTTCTCACTACAATTTCGGGCTAACATATTAGGTATATATGGTGGTTTGTGTTGTTCATAACAATACCAATATCGACACAAACACTTTTGGAGTATAACATGTTAGATTTGTGAAATGTTCCCAATGTTTCTAGTAAACACTCTACCCATTATAATAAAAAAAATACTTTTGAAAAATATTGAAAAAAAAGAGAACTATCCTGAAATATTTATAGGATAAAAGGTGAAAAAGTAACCATATAAATATAATGAAAAATCAATAAATAATAAATTAATTAAATATAAGAGATCAAGTAAAATTTAATTAATACATATCAGAGAAATAAGTTTAAAATAATTAATTAATGTTATGGGGAAAGTGATACTTGATTAAAAAGAATAAATAAAATATGATAAAAAATGTCTACGATAAAGAACATATTATGGGATAAGAGAGAATAAAAGTAATACGATAAAAACATAATAAAGAGTATGTCAAAAGTTTATAAAAAAAATAAAAAAATAATATCAATTAAAAGTGATAAAATAACATGATAAGAGATAGAATGACATATTTAATAATAATAATAAGTAGATATAATAATTTAAAAGTATCTATAAAAGATGGATTATAAATAAAAGACTAAAAGTAATGATAAAAGAGAGACACGTTTGTAATTTAGATAATATAATAAAATAAATAAAATTAAAGTTATAAAATAAAATGTATAAATCAGATTAAGAAATAAAAGTGGGAATCCTTTTAATAAAGGAGAATCTTTAAAAATTGAATAGAACGAATTAAAACAAGAGTTGCATGGCAGCGTAGTTTTTGTTAGGTTGGGATGGGAGTAAATGCGACCTAGTACAGATACGTGACTAGAAAGTTGAAATACATGTGGTTTGCATGCAGAACATAGTATTCTCCAATTAGTTCTTCCTGAAAAATATAAAAAATTTTCAACATTTGAAAGGTTGTTGGACACAAAAAATTTAGCATTACCGAAGTATTTATCTTTAAAACAAGGGCTCCTAGACATAAAATAATTTGAAATTTATGAAATTATAGGTCCCTGGACAACATAAACTATACATACCAAAAATGTAATTTATAAAGTAGATATTTAGTTTTATACATATGAAATATGTACTTTTATAATGGATCCCGGGTTGTCAGGCTGAAAATTGGGCCTCTGATGTTCTCTGGCCTACAAATAGCACCGACAGTTCTGCAATACAGAAATTGGGCCTCCGATGTTCTCTGCGATACAAAAATCGAGGAGTGGAGTTGCGGACTATATAAATTCATTAGAAATAAATAAATTATACATACAAAATATGTACTTGTATAAAGTAGATATTTAGTTTTATAGATACGAAATTTGTACTTTTATAAAGTATGGGGATGATATTTTATAGAGCATGCACGGAGCCCTCATTGCATACGTAGACAGTTTTTGGATCGCGGGTTCTCGGGTTGGCGGGTTCAAAATTGGGCCTCTGATGTTCCGTGTCCTACAAATAGCACTGACAGTTCTGCGATATAAAAAATGACAGGTGGAGTTGCAGACTATAGAAATTTACCAGAAATTAATAATGTCTGTTATATAATAGAATAACAATAACGTCTGTTACACATAATTAGTTTGCTTTAAAACTAAGGCTTTTTTTGGACAAAAAATATATGGCATTGCCGAATTAGTTTTCTTTGCACATGTTTTATAGAGCATGCACAGAGTGCTCATTCCATACTTAGCCAGTTTTTGGATCACGGGTTCTCGGGCTGGCAATTTCAAAAATGGGCCTCTGTTGTTTCATGCACTACAAATAGCATCGAGAGTTCCGCGATATATAAATTGACAAGCGGGCTTGCGAACTATACAAACTTATTATAAAATAAGTAATGTCTGTTACATATCTCTGGAAATTACATCAACATTTAAAGCATCAACGCCGTTGAAGACCAAAAAATTAGCATACAATAGGAGACAAGAAATGTAGCATATCCAAATTAGTTTTCTTTGGAACAAACAAGAAGGTTCCTGGAAAGCCAAAATTTAGTATACAATAAGGGCATCTTCGAATCAATTTTCTTTGGAATTTATCAAAAAATAATAACGTCTGTTACATGTTTCTGGAAATTTAAATGCGTGTATCATATAGACTAGGATTGGGGCTCCCATGAACCATAAAAAGAAATAAGTACAATAATTATGAACGTTGAAAGAAGAAGTGTGCGACGGTAGAGAGAAAGACCTGAAAAGAAAAAATTGAAAGTTATGAGTCTTTGGTTACAGTTTTCTATTTAAAGAGGACATAAGTGGATTGATAAAGAAAAGAAGATGACAACATAGACTTAAATTGGATTGATAAACAAAACAAGATGGCAGTATAGAATTAATATGAAGCCGATGCGTTTTTGTTGCTGTCGTTGATGGGTAGTGGAGTCCTGTTGACCGGTTGTTTCCCTTTCTGGACGAGGCTGTCCATTCTCTGTTGGAACCATTCTTCGATGTATCTTTTCATGGGGGTTGTGTTGATTTCATCCCGGATTTCTATGTCGTAAATATCGTTTTCTAATTTCCTTAGATCCAATGAAATACTATATAGACTCTGTTCAATTTCTTCATTGTGTGGGGCATAGTTCAATACCCAATGCTCGTGCTCATCTAGACGATGTTCAAGTATGTCGTAAAACTTTTCGAAAGACAACCCCTTTAAAATATCAACTTGTTCCTACAAGGCTTATTTGGTGACTAACAAGGATTTGAGAATTAAGTTAGGGTCTTGAACCTCGTTGGTGGTTCTGGCTAAGTCCATCTGGAGCAGGGTTGTGAATAAATGTTCCTTTTCTGATATGACTTGTTTACATGATTTGACAATGAGCTGCAGGTTGTGAACTTTCTTTTGCCAACATGCTTTTACTTTTTTGGTGCGCTTTGGGGAAGGGAGTTTCTCCTGTCTTCTTTTTAGTTCCAATGTGTTGACGACATAGTTGGCAAAAGGGTCCAGTACCTGATCACAGAAAAGCTGTTCATTTTCTAAATCTGCCTCCAAATGTTCCTGGAAATCATTGGCCTTCTTTTCGAAGGAAACCAAATTTTGCGATGTTTCCCAGTCTTCAGTAACTAGCTGCATTCTTTTGTTGATGTTATTCTCTACAAGGGCTCTAGAGAATGAAAGGAGGGTAGATGATACTTTCATATTCGATGCAGTGGTAGAAGGCACGATTTTTGCCAAAGGACTGGCAAATTCTGGTGTTGCAATGAATGCCTGCTCAAATTCGTTGAGGCGGTGTTTCGGATCGGCATGATCCGTATCCATTCCTCTAATGGAATCACGAAGAATGTCACCGGTTACTTGGTGAAATGAGCAGATTTGGGATGGAGACATTTCGCTAAAGTCAATCTTTGTGCGAGATTTGCCTTTCCTATTTGTTACATCTCTCTTTTCAATGACCATACTTTTAGATTCGCTGTCAAAAATAACGCTCTGGATTACGAAGGATTCATCTATGTCAAAAAAATTGGTCTAAGATATTTCCACCACGGACAACCAAATTTTCTGCATGTGCTCAGCTTCAATTTCAAGTTGCAGTTTTCCACTTTCAATTTCGAGTTCCTCTGCCTGCCCTGCATTGTTTTTTCTCTTCTTCGCGAGTGGAATTTTGCGAGAACTATCAATATTTATGCGAGGAGGGTTCTTATCTTCTCCTCCATTCAAATATTTATGGGTTGCTTTCTTATTGGGGTGGCCCGTCGAAGCGATGCTCCATGATGTCGTGCTCTTGGGAGTGCTGGCGGGGAACTGGGTACTTTTCCATGTTGTCTGTACAATTCAGTCACGCTTTGCATTGTATCTCCGTCACAATCAACAGAAGCAGGATTGTTGTCGACACTGTCCCTATCTTGGGTCAGGTGTCTATGGATAAAAGAGGTGTTAAAGCCAACACCCAGTAAATGTTCTCGAAAAATTCCATTAGGGTTGAACCCTTTTAGCCTTTCAGCATATGTTAGGTCCAATTTCTTGAAATGGGCGACAAACTCGTCAATCTTGTTGATGTTTCTGCACACGAAGTCTCCGAATTTCTAGGCAGAGGAATGAACTGTTTTTTTTTCTTGTCATGGAAAAAATGCAACCAGTGGTTGTATTGTCTTGCTATTTCTGCAACAAACGTCTTGTCCGTGATGTGGCATGGAAGGAAGGCATGATTTTCCTTAGAGCCAAAGACCATGAGGACACTGTGATTTTCCTCTTGCTCAAGTGTGCCCTTCTTGTTCAAAAACTTGCTTGCCTGGCCAGACATTCACAGAGCATCCTTGCCTAACAGTAAATCTTTGAAAACTGAGACAAAGCCATTAAAAACTTCATAAAAACAATGGAAGGCCTTGTGTCTCCACAAGGCCTCGTGCTAAAATGTTACTGGGTCAAATTCACAGTTTATTTTATTGGAAAGAGAAAGTTTTGGAAACAGACAACAATACACAATTGCGAAAATCAAGTAGGATGACATATAAAATTTATTCGATTCTTTGAATCGTGACAACTGGGAATAGAGCTCAATGGACATTAGCTTCCCCCAATCGAAAATGTATTGTTCCTTGACTATCAAATACAAAATATAAAGAATTATATGGGAAATTCTTGCTGTGGATGCCTGTCCCATTATTCTTGTAAACAACCAAGCAATTTCCCGGAATGGATTTCTAAAGGAACTTACCTGCAGCCTTGTGATATCTTCAAGAAATGTTGTCGGGTCTTCAAGGAAATCGGCTAAGATGTCGGAACATTTGAATGGTAGTCAATTTGTATATTGCACATGGTGCGATGCCACCTTTTCGTACCTCTATGTCCAGTTGTCACTACTAAGATCTAATTTAGTATTGAAAATAATTTTTAAGATTTTGTTAAATACTTCATAGGGATTAGCATCTGTAAACAATGGCAATCTCATCCCCGCCAGCCCTACATTCCGTGTGTGAATTTGTATATCACGAAACTGGAAGCGATATTTGGAGGACACAGAACAATAGAAGTGCAATGTTGAGTCAGCCAATCTACAGGTTCGCTTGTCAATTTGAATATCGCGGACTTGTGGGTGCTATTTGTAACACACACAACAATGGAAGCCCAATTTTGAGCCTGCCCGCGTGAGAACCCACGATCAAAAATGTCGCTAGGTATGGAGTGCGGAATTCATACATGCTCTATAAGATATCATGTCCATACTTTATAGTCCCATAATACATGGGAAGAAAAAAAGGGAAAAGGACTGAGTAGTTAGCAGTAGAATTGTAGATCACAGAAATTTAGAGTGAAAGGTGTATATAACAGAACAAAAAGGAACAGAGTTCAATTACGCCAACTTGGCAACCACGGGCATAAAATTCACTAAGTATGAAAAGGAACAGTTGGCGGTCCAATTCACCATGCGAGGATATAGATGGAGATGAAATTGGTCCCAACCCGACAAACGTGGACATAAAATTGGCCAAGTATCGAAAGCAACAACGGTCGGTCGGATTCGTCGTATGATTATATAGATGGAGATAAAGATATGTCAACTTGCCAATGCTGGAGCTGCATATTACGTGAACCTGGCAACAGGAGCATCCAAAACAGTCTGAGAAGGTGTCTGCAGAGGAGGCGATGCCCGAACCTTCTAATTGTATCGCTCCGAACATTTGAATGCATAATCTGTAACACGGAAGAGCGAACGATGTATGGTAGTCAATTTGTATATTGCGGAGAGTGCAATCCCAACTGTTTCGTACCTCTGTGTCTAGTTGTCACTACTAAGAGCTAATTTAGTATTCAAAATAATGTTTTAGATACTGTTAGATACTTCACAGGGATTAGCATCCATAAACAATGGCAATATCCACCCCGCCAGTTCTGCATTCTGTGTTTCAATTTCTATATCGCGGATCTGGGAGCGCTGTTTGGAGGACATGGAACAATAGAAGTGCAATCTTTAGTCAACCTGTCCACAGGTTAGCTTGTCAATTTGTATATCGCGAAACTCTGGGTGCTATTTGTAGGCCACGAAACAATGGAGGCCCAATTTTGAGACCGCCCGCCCGAGAACCTGCGATCCAAAATGTCGCTAGGTATGGAATGCGAAATTTGTACATGCTCTATAAAATATCATGTCCATATTTTATAGTCCCATAATACATGGGAAGAAAATAAGGGAAAAAGGATGAAGGTGTTTGCAGTGGAATTGTAGATGATACACGAGAAGAAGAGAAGGGAAAAATAACTAAGTATCTCGCAGAAGAACATATAGTGTTTGATTATTAATGCAAATGCTTGCAAAAATCTGCTGAGTTCTGACCAGGTAAGGCATAAATTGTAGATCACAGAACTATCTTTCGTACCACCATGTCGACTTGTCACTACTAAGAGCATTGTTGATGTATATCAGGGAGGACACGAAGTTGTTGGGGATGGAAAGAAACAAAAAATACTTTGAATGAACTTAATGTATACGAGGAACCCGCGGTGGAATTGTAGATCACAGATGTTTCGAGTGCAAGATGTATATAGAAGAACAATAAGAAGTTGGGTTCGCAAGCACCGACCCCGCAGCAGTGGGCATAAAATTGGCTAAGTATGGAAAGGAACAGTGGTCGGTCGGATCCGTCGTGTGAGGATATAGATGCAGATGTTAAAGCATGAATTGTAGATCACGGAAGTATCTTTCGTACCACTGTGTCCACTTGTCACTAGTAAGAGCATTTTTTATGTATATCAGGAAGGATGCAAAGTTGCTAGGGATGGAAAGAAACAACAGATACTTTGAACGAAGTTAATGTATACGAGGAACCCACGGTGGAATTGTAGATCACAGATATTTTGAGTGCAAGATGTATATAGCAGAACGATAAGCAGCTGGGTTCGCAAGTGTCGGCCCCACAACGACGGGCATAAAATTGGCTTAGTATGGAAAGGAACAACAGTCGGTCGGATCTGTCATGCGAGGATATAGATGGAGAAGAAGACATGTCAGCCCACCAACTCTGGAAACGGATACCATACAAAGGACAGTAAGTATATATCTAGAAAGCGATAACGAGCGGAAAGAACAAAAGGCCAGTTCGTATGCGCCGATCCAGCAACCGCGGCCATAAAATTGCCTAGGTATGGAAAGGTACAGCAGTCGATCATATTCGTCATGTAAAGATACAGATGAAGATGAAGATATGCCAGCCCGCAAACCCTGCAACTGCCCATTATAGAAAGACGATTAAGTATAAAACCAAAAATCCATAATGGATGGGAAAAACAAAAGGGGAAAAGAGATAAGTATCTGAGAGTCGAAAAAACCTTTTTTTGTTTTTTTGTTTTGTTTTGTTTTTTTTTTATTTTTTTATTAATGGTAATGTTTTCGAACCTCTGCTGGGTTATCACTAGTAAAAGAATTAAGTGCAGATCACTGAAGTTCTTTGGCTGCAACATATATATGACGAAACAGGGGACATAAGTGCTGGGTACCGTGAACCCGGGGCCTGGTGACCAGATAACTGGCTAAGTATTGGCCAAGACAAATTTTTGATATCTATTTCAATATTTTTCTTACTAGTATCTATCAATGGAGAACGTTTTCATATTTATCTGAATAGTATTCATACTAATATATATTAGTGGACTGGTTCTGTTTCAAATGCAAATGATCTCCCAATTTGCAAGATTCTCTTCAGCTCGCAAATTTCGTTGAAAGCACAAAAATTTTGACTGCAAGATGTACATAGCACAATGAGAAACATGAATTTGAATTCTGGTCTCAGCGAGACGAACTCCTTATCATCTATTCATCTTGTACTCATTGCAATGACATCAACAAACGTTGGCTCTCCATAAACATCAATATCTAAATTAAATTAAATGCAATCAAAATTTGGTGTGACTTTAAGTAATTAAAGCATAAATTGTAGACTACGGAAGTTCTTAGGCGTCAAGATGTATATGACGGAACAATGGACATAGTTGTTGAATACCTCAAACCCAAACATAATTACCTAAGCTTTGCCAAAGAGGAAGTTTTTTTGTATTTATTCCAATAGTACTGATATTAGTATATATGCACAGATATTATCAAATAGAAGAAGCTGCAATATATCCAACATACTTCACAGGAACATTGCGTCAACAATTCAATCGCCTTGTTGTAACTCATTAATTGATTCTATTTACGGAACCCGAAGAATGGGAGCAAGACGGGTCCTCCAATTTCTTTCTTTAAATACAAGGCCGCCGCCACATAAGTATGGCCTATGAAAAATTATTCTAAAATGTAAAATGTAAAAAAAGAACATACCAGGTTTTATTTAGATTGAAGTAGTGGGCAGCATAAACAAAATCTTGTCCTTCATGTTTAATGACACAGGGGAAGAAGGTACAAAATACAATTAAAACAAATACCAGAAATTGAAAAATACTATTAAAAAATAAACCAAAATTATTCTATATTCAAATAAGATGGGCTACAAAATACAACTGAGGCTAATTGCGACAACGATTGCGATTTCACCTGCCATCGACCAATAAAAAATATATACATTGATGAAGCTTCTTCACAGTTTTCTTGACGTTCAAACTCTTTATTTGTAAAAAACGAGCTAAATATCAATTTTGGGTTTTCTACTTAATCGGTGCTGCCAAGTACATCTATCCCAATTTTTTGAATACCTTCTCTCTTCCAGATATGGCCTGCTTGCAATCGCTACTTATTCAACATTCCATTCTTTGTCAAGTATTCATTTCCCTCTGTCGTCGAAAAGTTGGGGTTTAAGGTGCTTTTCTTGCAATGTTCCTGACCCTTGACATCCGAGACAACTTAGAAATGCGATTCAGTCTGATTTCAAAGTGGATGGAGTCGTTTTATGTCACAACAACCAAGGCAGTGGAAAAAAATTCAAGTACGTAGTGACTAGTATTCTCCCTGTATTCAATCGTTTGGTTGGTTGAGAAGCTTGCTTGAGGATTTGTATGCGGAACTTCTTTGCTTTATTATAGTAAATTGGAAGAAATGTCCAACCCAAATGAAAAATGCAACTTTGTTGAGGTACATAAATTCTTCGGGCAGCAGAGGTGTGGCAAGTGCATCAAATGCTGCAGAATGCACCAGCACAAGTCTGGCAAGTGTATCAAATGTTGCAGATGGCATCAAAATATATATTTCCTCATAGTGGTGGAGGTATGGCGGCCCACGAAAAGGTATGGAATGTTCGGAGGTGACACCAAATATGTGGAGTCTGCAACTACATCCAGAGGAAACTGAACAAACTTTGACAAAGAACATAACTTTCTGTCAAGTCGGCTACCAGACCCACATGTAGGTCATCAAACTATGAAGTATAAACTTTTGTAGTGATAATATGTCGTTTTATCCACCCATACAGTTTCTGTTACCCGCCTTCGAGGTAGACAAATACTTGTGCAATCTCTACAATTCGATACACTTGCCAAATCTGTGTTGTTGGAAGAAGCTATATACTTAAACGAAGAACTATTTTGCACGTGACCTCAAAATCCATTACAATTGCCAGCAAGAAAACAAAGATGTTCAACCAACAAATCTCTCGGCAACCTTTTCAACCAACCAAAGCATCGAACATAGGGAGAACACCAAATAGAACATACTTGTTCTTTTTTTTTTTGTCCTCTCTGAGTTTCTCTTGTATAACAATTTTTTTTTAACTCAAAGGTCACGTCACATAAAACCAGTCTCTCTTCTTTCATCTGCCCCTCAATCGCATCTCTAAGTTGTCTTACATGTCCATGACTAGGAACATTAGAACGAAGGCACCCTAAAGCGCAACTCTGTGATGATAGAGAGAAATGGAAATAAGTATTTAAAAACAACGCTGGATGGTCTTCCCTAGATTTTGTGTTGATTCATTTTAATGATAGATGTTCTCGATATTTTCACTTATTAATTCCAATCTTTTTGAATATGTACGCTCAATAGTGACTAGCAACACGTATTAAAATTCCCATATCCGAGCAAATTCTTAAATTTGACATCTAAGATATGCACAATATTAAAGAGGGACATGACGTCAAGGCCTCTGTGGGTGACACGTTCATGAACTATGTTGAAGCTTTTAAGAAAACTAAAACTGCACAAGCAAAAAAGTAAAATAAAAAGTATTTTGCAAATTCAAAATGCAGGCAAAAAGAAATTACCAGATCCCATAATCTTCGCCTGTCTATTCATTTTAATGGGAGATGTCCTCGAGCTTTCCAGTTATTAAAGGCCATCATTTCAAAATGCACAATATTAAAGAGGGACATGATGTCAAGGCCTCTGTGGGTGACACGTTCGTGAACTGTGCTGAAGCTTTTAAGAAAACTAAAACTGCATAAGAAAAAAAATAAAATAAAAAGTATTTCGCAAATTCAAAATGCAGGCAAGAAGAAATTACGAGATCCCATAATATTCGCTTGTCTATTCATTTTAATGGGAGATGTCCTTGAGCTTTCCAGTTATTAAATCCCATCATTTCAAAATGAACAATATTAAAGAGGGACATGACGTCAAGGCCTCTGTCGGCGACACATTCGTGAACTATGCTGAAGCTTTTAAGAAAACTAAAACTGCAGAAGCAAAAATCAAAAATCAAAATTATTTGCGCAAATTCAAAATGTAGGCAAAAAGAAATTACCAAATCCCATAATATTCGCTTGTCTATTCATTTTAATGGGAGATGTCCTCGATCTTTCCAGTTATGAAAGACCATCTTTTTGAACCTGTCTAGTCAGTTTTGATTTTTGAAAGCATATTTAATGTGTATTGGGAAGCGCTGACGGTAGCGGGGATGGAGCCCTATGTAATAGACGTTACTACTATTTTTCTGTTTTTGTCGACAAGCGTATGTAAAACATACGTAAAGAAAAGTAATTCGAGAATGCTAGGTTTTTTGCACGAGCCCTTGAAATTCAAATAGTCCACAAGTCCGATTGTCAATTTGTATATCGCGAAACCCTTCGTGCTATTTGTAGGACATAGAACAACAGAGACTGAACTTAGAGCCCGCCACCCCGAGAAGCCACGATCCAAAAAATGCTTACTATTTTTTTTGTGTTTTTTGTCCACCCGGGTATGTAGAACGTATGTAAAGTAAACTATTTCGATAATGCTAATTTTTTTGGACATGACGCCCTTCAGATTCAAATAGTCTGCAAGTCTGATTGTCAATTTGTATATCGTGTACCTCTCCAATTGACAATTTTCAGCCGCCTACCCCGAGAACCCGCGATGCAAAAACTGGCTAAGTATGGGATGAGGGCTCCGTGCATGCTTTATATATCTACTTTATAAAATTACATATTTCCTATGTTTAATTTATGCTGTCCAGGAAACCTATAATTTGATAAATTTCAATGTCTTMTRTCCAGGAGCCMTTCTTTTAAAGAAAACTAATTCGGAAATGYTAATGTATACACCATAGTTCRATACAACCTATCCACGAAGCCGCGTCCATAAAACTGGCTAAGTATGGAACCGAACTRTGGTTGGTCAGAATGATCGYAGAACTCTCCATGCTATTTGTAGGGCATAGAACAACAAAAGCCCAATTTTCAGCCCGCCACCTCGAGAACCCTTAATCATWAATTTATGCTGTCCAGGAAACCTATAATTTCATAAATTGCATTCTCTTCTATCCAGGAGRCCTTCTTTTAAATAAAACTRTTTTGGGAAAGCTAATGTATACAATGAACATGACCTGCCATAGTTCGATAAAACCTATTCACGAAGTCGCATCCATAAAACTGGCTAAGTATGCAATCGAACGATGGTCGCWCRGAATGACCACGGAAACGCGAGAAACTAGAGTCAAACRYAGTTTACAATAGGAAAGTAAAAGGGAGAGAACAACTATATCTCCCACACARCAAAAGGCAATCTCATAACTATGAAACATAATAACACATAATCCATGGAAAAAACATTGGCAGCTATGAAATATATTTTGAGTCCGACAAACTCTGTTTCAACGCACAACAGATGTAATTTACATCGCCTGCAAATCTTTAGTCTGTTATTTTATCTTAATAAGCCCAATTTGACTTATGTTGTCCAGTAAACCTATAATTTCATAAATTGCATTCTCTTTTGTCCAGGAGGCCTTCTTTTAAAGAAAACTAATTCGGGAAAGCTAATGTATACACCGAACACGACCTGTCATAGTTCGATAGAACCTATTCGCGAATCTGCGTTCATAAAACTGGATAAGTATGCAAATGAACAATCGTCGCTCGGAATGACCACAGAAAAGCGAGAAACTAGAGTCAAATGCAGTTTACAACAGTAAAGTAAAAGGGAGAGAACATCTATATCTCCCACACAACAAAAGACAATTTCATAACTATGAAACCATAGTAGCACAAAATCCATGGAAAAAGCATCGACAACTATGAAATATATTTTGAGGCCGATAAACTCTGCTTCAACGCGTAACATATGCAATTTACATCGCCTGCAATTCTTTAGTCTATTATTTTATCTTAATAAGCCCAATTTGACTTATGCTGTTTAGGAAAACTATAATTTCATAAATTGCATTATCTTCTGTCTAGGAGGCCTTCTTTTAAAGAAAACTAATTCGGGAAAGTTAATGTATACATCGAAAATGACCTGTCATAGTTCGATAGAACCTATTCGTGAAGCTGCATCCATAAAACTGGCTAAGTATGCAACCGAACGACTGTCGCTCATAATGACCACAGAAACGCGATAAACTAGAGTCAAACGCAGTTTACAATAGCAAAGTAAAAGGGAGAGAACAACTATATCTCCCACATAGCAAAAGGCATTCTCATAGCTATGAAACCATAGTAACATAGAATCCATGGAAAAAGCATCGACAACTATGAAATATATTTTGAGGCCGACAAACTCTACTTCAACTCATAACAAATGCAGTTTACATTTCCTGCAATTCTTTAGTCTGTTATTTTATCTTAACAGTATTCTATGCAAACTGCAGTGCAAAAAAATGTAACCTGAGATCCAACCACAGATGCAACATACCAACATTGAAAACCCTGGGCAAACAAGACCAAGCGCCAAATAAGAACCCAGCTAAGAAGCACCAAAAGGCCCAAGTACAGGCGCAGGACCGAAACCCTGCAAAGTCGAATCAAGCAACAATAAACAACATACAACGAAGAAAGAAGCAAGCAACAACCACTCCCCCAGGAACGATGTTGTTCCAATCGCGATTGCAGAAACCCAAACGTGCAAACTGAAACAACACGAATAGGCAAGCAACAACAACGACAACATGCAAATAAGAAATCAGTGGCATGCAAAAAACAAGCATGGACCAGTGAACCAGCAATGCCGCTGGAGCATATAAATTTTAAAAACGGAAGAAAATGTCTTCTAACAAGCCTGTTAAGTAATCATTCAACACTACCAGGCATGTTAGGTAAACATTTAAGGCTGTCAGAAATGCACTGTAAACATTTAAGAAAAAAATTCAAAGTGGTAGGTCTTTGACGTATCCCAAAAAAATAATTATATTTTTTGTAACAATAGTTCGAACACCAGAGAATGTATTGGAAAGCCAAACTTTGGATATTCCACCATATCAAACATTGCGATAAATTTACCTAGCATAAAATGCTAAACCAAACATTCGAATTAATGCTGGCATTAATCCACCTTTGAGGAATGCATAATAAAATATATGATTCAAAAAGACCATATACAATCAAATACTTTGGATATGCCAACATATATAACATTGGGAATAGCAAAGCCGACAATAAGACCTCCAATCCCTTGTCCAATCAGATCATGACAAATATGGTACTTTTTTTTATATAAAAATCGGTGTTTTTTAGTTCCCTGGTTCCAACAATAGATAATATGGAAATATTTGTGGTTAAAGGACAGACTAATATGAACTCAACGATTTATCGATCGCTATAGTCCCTCTATGCCTACGACATGGACTAATACGGTAAAAAAAGGGTTTATAAGGGTAAAATTGGGATAAGTTAGGTAGGTTGAAATAGAACATGGATAAGGATTATTTTGGATCGATGTCTGGTTTATGAGAGGTGAGGATGGAAATCTATTGATAAAGTTGGTGGATTATAGGTTTTTAGGATTGACTTAGTTTATCATCATTTTTTTGATTGAAATTGTTGGGATGTTTATCAATTTCAATGTTTTCCTCAATGATGTAGCAATAATCAGGGGTAGATGCTAGGATTTTAGTTTGGTTGAAGCAAATTAAATGCTTAGTGTTATGAGAGTGTTTGGTGATAGAAAATTTCAAAAGACGTTTACGAAATGTATTAATGATATGTTCTTTGAGACAAGTTTGGATAAAACGATCAATTTGACCAATGTAGGATTTTTCACAAGACTAGTGAATTTGATAAACACCTTAAAAGAGTAAAAGGTCTGATCTATCTTTGACACTTTTGAATAGATGTTTGAGGGTTTTTTGAGGTTTAAAGAGAGTTTAAATGCTCTTTTTAGCCAAAATTTTGGATAACTAGTCAGTGATGCCATGAATGTAAGGGAGAGAGACTTGACCTTAGTAAGGTGGGGAGGATTGGGTGTTCTTGGTTTTTGGTTGGAGGACAACATGCAAAGCGTTGTTGATTTGGGAATTAGAGTAACTATTAGTTTGAAGAGATTTAGTGAGGCCAACTCGTTCTTTGTTTAGGTGTTGAGGGGTAGAGATTCAAATAGCTCTAGAAATGAGATTTTTAAGGACAACAATTTTTTGAGAAGGTGATGGTGGGAATGAACATGGAGGTATATATTAGTATGAGTCTTTTTTCTAAACACTTGGTGCGAGAGGGAGCCATTAGATTGAAAAGTGAATAAAACATCTAAAAATGGAACGGTATTGTCTTGTTTCATTTCCATAATAAATTGGATGTTAAGGGATACACTATTAAGATGATCATGAAACAAGTTAAAGGTAGAATGGCCATGGGCCTATATAACAAAGGTATCATCTACAAACCGAAACCAACATTTTGGTTTTAGATGATAGTTTTTAAGGGCCGGAGCTTTAAAGTGCTCCATGAAGATGTCATCAACTACAAGGGATAATGGAGATCATATTGTAGTTCCTTTAGTCCATTCATAGAATTTACCTTTAAATCTAAAGAAGGTAGGGGTGAGGAAAATCTTAATAAGGTTTAAAATTTCAGAGTCAAAATTTTTTGAAATGATGTCAAGAGCTTTGGGGATTGGTATTTTAGTGAATTGGGAAACAACATCAAAACTTACTAATAGATCTTGGTCATCCAAGTTTAAATCCTAGATTTGGTGGATAAACCAGTGGAGTATTTTATAAATGAAGGGGTTTGGTGTAATGTCCCCAACCTCCCAGGACGAGCCACATCACACAAATCCTTCCAACTTCAGCTCCGATACTATAATGTAACATTACCCAACTTACTGTTGAGCAGTGATACATCAAAAAGTCTAGTGCACAATTAACATTAAACTACGTAGAATCACTCGAGGAAGTGTGCAAAACCCAAATTGGTTCGCTCCACACCCCAATCCCTCATGTTTATAAAAATTATAATAGTGGAAGTAACTTGAAATAAAACTGTATGCTCGGGAAAATTTAGCACACCAACATTACATAATGTAAGACCACTCCAAACATGCGAATACTACTGCACGCATATCCATGCAGAGCATCCAAATACCACAACATACATAACTATTATGATTCTTCTTGTAGGTCTTGCTTTCCTGAGTGCACATACTACGTTCCAACACACACAATGAAACTAGTCACTTGTGCACATGGTCCACTTTCTATGCGCACGATACCCATAGCCTCCCTTAGGATGCTCTTGACCATTTACCAGGACTATCTTAATAGAATTTACTTATCAACTAACATACTCCGGATATATGAATACTATGCTAAATACTCACATGATGTTTACAGAATAAACAACATTGACAAAATAACAACCATTATTCATATGCAACACTATGCAAGTAACATATCATAACAGATACAAATGAATAAGCACACAGTAAACATACAAGCACATAAGAACACTTATCTTTTATGAAAAAGAACCAACTGCGCGTGTGACTTAGGCGTCCCTCCCAACCATAGACATTGTTGCTCATAATATTTTCGCAACAAGTCACCCCCGAGATGGGTCTCAAACTCCACCAGGGAAAAAGGATTCCTAGTGCAAATCTATAGTCTAACAGACAACATAATTGCTCAGTCTAAGGTGTCGGCTGTTGCAACTAGTCTTCAATACCTCGTTCCCCACATGCCTATCCCACCCTAGGAAGTGTGCCCCTTATTTGCTCAACAGTCCTTTGGTTTCCCCACTTCCCTTTCATGGCTTCAACAACAGGCCAGATCATAAAGTCTCAGAGCACTGCAACTAATGCCCAATGCACCAGGGAACAATTTCCAGCCAATCTCTCACCTATAAATATTTCTCACGGGCCTGACAACTTGCCTCTTGGACAAACTATGGGCTTGAAAAACCACTTCTTCAACCACTCCTGAGAACTCGCTTCTTCAATCATACCAAGCTTTTCCCAAGCACAGGGTTAAGAAACAATGACAATAAGTTACAATAAAATATGTAATTCCTCCACAGAGGAAATTTCGTCTTAAGGGTTTCCAAATGAGTGACCTCCCAGAATTAAACTAAGGCCAACAATACATATTGCATACCTTCAACTTGACACTTGTCACCTTCAAAATTTACTTTATCCACTTGCTGACTTGTTCCCTATCCCTCGAGAACTTAGGATAAATAATATATCCATAAATTACACTTTTCAAAAATATTATCAAAATATTCCCCCCCTTTCTCTTTTTCAGTGGAGTTCATCCCTTCGTCTCTTTTCATCTGAGTCAGTTTGCGCATAGCGATATAATATATTTATAACTTGAGTGCGTTACACTTTACAATAATAGGTACACTGGCCTATTTGCGTCCCAACTCACTAGCCCAATAGTCCCACAGCTCCCACGCACTTACTTGTGTGCACATAACACTGTGGAACTATGCACACCCTTCCTTGATTCCCAATCCACACACACACACTAGCTCAGGTACATGCAAGACTATGGAATGTGTGCAAATTTTTCTTTGATAACAAGACTTGTGCACTCCACATGTGCGTGGAAAACCTGAAACTTGGTACCACAACTCACCAACCTCTATGTACATTACATTTGAGCTTGTTGCCAACGACTCACCAACCTATATGGATCATTACATCATGCACTACTTAGGTGCATGCAAAACTAAAATGGCTCACCAACCTATATGTGCAACTACAAATGGGGTTTGGATTAGGGAAATTACATTCCCCTCCCCCTTATTTATGCATTGTCCTCAGTGCATTATGTACACATATACATATAAAACTGCAAACATTTTCAAAAATATGAGGATGCTCTACTCACATAGCATCATCGCGCTCCCAAGTTGCATCCTCAGGACCGTACCACGTCCATTGGACCTTTACGAACTCCATGACTTGATTCTAGAGATGCTTGAATATTTGGTCCAATATGCAAACCGATCGCACTCGAAAATCCCCTTCTGGATCCACCTGAATCACATTCCAATCAATGACATGATTAACATTAGGTACATACTTTTTAATCAATGACACATGGAAAACATTATGAATACACAAGGATGCAGGCAATGTAAGCATATACGTGACAAGACCAATCCTCTATAGGATTTCAAATGGCCCACAATAGTGCGCTGCTAACTTAGAACACCTCCCCAAGATCAAGGAACTACGCCTGTATTTTACTTTCAAAAACACGTGATCACCCACTTTAAAATCTTTGTGGGTTCTACCTTTATCTGTGCAACTTTTCTGTCTGTCCTAGGCAACCTTTAAATTTTGCCTTATCTTCACCAACCGCTCTTCCATTTCCTAGAGCAGATCTATCCCAACTACTAAGAGGTCTGCTGGGTTATACCAACTCACAGGTGTGTTGTGCGTTCTACTATACAATGGTTCAAATGGACTCATCTTTAAAGATGCTTGATATCCATTGTTGTAATCAAAATCTACCAAATGTAAGTAATATTCCCATTTTGATGGTTTATCCATCACATACATCCTCAACATGTCTTCTATTACCTGATTACCCTCTCTGTTTGTCCATCTGACTCAAGGTGATATGTTGTGCTAAAGTTCAAATTTGTTCCGAATTCTTTGAATAGCCCTTTCCAAAAGTTCAAGGTGAACTTGGAATCTCTGTTAGACACAATTGTCTTAGGAACACCATGCAACCTAGCAACTTCACGCATGAAAATATCAACAATGTTAGCTTCCTTGTGCGATGAATTTACTGGAATAAAATGGGAATATTTAGTAAGCTTTTCCACCACCACCATAATAGAATCATGTTGCTTAGAAGTCCTACCCAACTTAGTTATAAAATCCGTCGTTATAACTTCCCACTTCCACTCATGAATGGGAAAAGGTTGTAGCAGACTGACTGGATGTATGTGCTAAGCCTTGACCTTATGACATTGGAGACATCAAGCTGTAAGATCATCAACTTCCTTTTTCATTCCTGGACAATAGTATTGCTTCTTGACTATGACAATAGTCTTCTGGTAACGTGGATGTCTAGCATAAGGAACCTTATGCATCTTTGACAATATAAGGATTTTCAACTCCTAATCATTTGGAACATATATTCTGCATCTATACACGAGGATCCCATCCTCTCTTATTGCATAACCTTCCAAATTCTGCTGCGACATACCTTGCTGTAAGTTTGCCTTTAAGTCCACATAACACAGATCTGATTTGGCAACTTCTAAAATTCTATCGCACAATTTTTTTTGGTTCATGCTAATGGTTGAAGCATGCATCTCATGCACTCGCATACTGAGTGCGTCACACACCTTGTTTTCTTTTCCTCTAATATGATTTATGTCAAAGTAATAATCACTGAGGAACTCTAACCACCTTCTTTTTATGGCATTTAAACTTGGCTGTCCAAACAAATACTTCATACCTAAATGGTTTGTTCTTAGCTCAAATATTTTACCCATGAGATAATGCCACCACATCTTCAATGCATGCACTATAACTGTCAATTATAAGTCATGAGTAGAATATATCCTTTCATGCTCCTTCAATTTACTTGATTTGTTGCATACCACATGTCCATTCCGACTCAGGACTCCACCAAGTCCTTCCTTGCATGTATCTGTGCACACTCCGAAGTTTGCATCTAGATTAACAATTCTCAAAATTGGCACACTTGTCAACAAAATATTCAAGTGTTGAAAACTCCTTGCACAATCTAGAGTCCATTCAAATCGTGCACCTTTCTTTTGAAAAGAGGTAATTGGATGCACAATCTTTGATATTCCTTCAATAAACCTTCTGTAGTACCTTGCTAGTCCCATAAATGATCTCACTTCTACGACATTTCTTGGTGTTGGCCATTCCTCAATGGCTTTTATCTTCCCTCGGTCCACAACTATTCCTTCCTCTGAAATGATATGACCCAAGGAATGAATCTGCCTTTGGTAAAATGAACAGATGCTCAACTTTTCATAAAATTGATGCTCCCTCAATACCTCTAACACCATCCTCAAGTGTTTCTTGTTCTCCTCTCCAGACTTTGAGTAAATAAGTATGTCATCCAAAAATACAATGAAAAACTTATCTAAATAACTTTTGAAAACTCGATTCATTAAACACATGAAGACAGTTGGTGCATTCGACAACCCAAATGGAACCAATGTGAACTTGTAATGACCATACCTTGTTCCGAAGGCATTCTTGCTGATGTATTCCTCTTTTATTCTCACTTAGTGATATCCATATCTGAGACCAATCTTGGAAAATATCCTTGTGCCCCTTATCTAATCAAACAAGTCATCTATCCTTGGAAAATGATACTTGTTCTTCACCGTTACCTAATTCAGCTGCCTGAAGTCAATACAAAGTCTTAGCGTACCATATTTATTTTCACAAATAAAACTGGCACACCCCAAGGCGATACACTTGTTCGTATATAATTCTTCTTCAAAATCTCTTCAAGTTGCATATGCAACTCCTTCAGTTCATGCATACTCATTCTATATGGAGTCCACGATAGAGGAGTTGCTCCCGAAATCATATTTGGTTAAGCCCTAATATTGGCTCATTACCCCTTAATTGGGGTATATTACATTAGTAATGTTGTTTTATTTATGTGGGCTTTATTCCATTAGTTGTAATCATACCTCTTAGTCTCCTATATATAACAAGGAGACATTTTCATTTGGAATCATCTTGTACTTGAACATTTATGTGGGGAAAAAGGAGGTTTCCCCCTCGAAGAGGCTTATTATCTGAAATTATCTCTTTTTCAAGGTGTTGATTACTTATTTTGAGGTTTTTCTATGCTGTATTGATATTTGGTTCTTAACATATGGTATCAGAGCTCAAGGTCTTGGGGTTTCGCTGCTACATCTGAGACACCTTGGAATTTTCGCTATAACTTTTTTTCTACAACGTTTCAGAAGGAAAGGATTGGAGGATATTTAGTAGACAGATCAAGGTACGCTGGGTTAAAGTTTCATCTCCTGAGGCCTTATAACTTCAGAGATACAACCTGTGCAAGATAGGGTTCTAGAATCATCCTGAACTGATTCATTGCGGAATTTTCGCTATAAATATTTTTCTGTAACGTTTCAAACTTTGAACTCAGGAGGATATTCACAGAAATTAGTAAGGTATCTATGGTAAAAATTTCAGCTTCTGGGTCATCTTACATTTGTAGATACACCCTGTGGAAGATAGGGTATCTGACTAGTCCTATTGACTAGTCTCAAGAAGGTGTTCCATGTAAAACAATCATAACTTCTTACTAGAGTATCCAAATTGAGTGAGACTAGTTTCATTGGATAGTGGACAGTCTGTAGTATTTCTAGTATGAGTTTTAGAATTTTATATCAATTATTTTGTGTGGGGCACTCTATACAAGTGAGATCTCCTGGAAAGGCCAAAAATCAACAAGTTTTGGGGAAGTTACCGTAAATTCCACTTGGCACATCCAATTTTGATCAGACATGTGGCATCACAGAGAAGAAATATCAGAGAACTACATAAAATAAAGTTTCATACCCAGAAGGGCCAAAACTTGGGAGATACAACAGAAGAAATATTGTCTATCAGAACCACCTCAAAATCAAGGTTCAAAAGTGATACTTGGCCAACATGCCACCCAAAAAGGGAACTTCTACACCAAATAGGCCTCCAGACAATCCTACTTGGACTCTTGATGAAGGTGAATAAATGCGTAGGGACATATATGATTTACAAAAGAATATAGTAACAAAATATTAACTACAAGAGATGGAAGCCAAGTTGAAGGCAAAGATGGATGGTTTAAAAGAGGAGATCATGGAAGTATTGAAAAGTTTCGTAACAGAGAAGACACCTGAAAGTGAAAATGCATCCCATGAAATTCATGATGAGGACACAAGGAAGGTGAATCAAGAATGGATAATCTCCAACTTTGGGTTGAAGACCAACCACGTTCCTAAGATCGATATGAGGAAGTTTGATGGCAAGGACCCAATCACATGGATACTTTAGATGGAGCAATTCTTTGATCTACATAATGTGCCACACACACAAAAGGTATGAATTGCTT
>ML782081.1:278264-294664 GCA_009831015.1 Picea engelmannii | reverse complement strand
CCTACCTCTTCTAGATTTGAACATGTGACCTTCAAAGAGGAAACACATGCTCTTAACCATTAAATCCACTCAAATTATATATTACAATAGATATAATCTTATTACAAATTACAAAATTATTCATTTGTTTAAACAATTGTAATTTTGGGTATAACTTCTATTTAGCCTATCTATAATAAAATTCTTTAAAAGTGTTTCAAATCATAAAAGTGAACATGTTATTTTGGGAAATCAAATTTTAGTTGTGGCAATAATAGCAATATACTTATTGATAATACATATTACCAATATGCCAATAAATAACAAAAATCAAATAAACAAATCAATGATTTAATTATATTTTCTCTTCATTTATTCCATTTCTTTTTTAATAAATATTTTTTTAACTTTCAAAACATGACTAATACATGAAAACTTTAGGAATACATAGGATGATAGTTTTAAATTTAGAAAAAAAACAATGAAACTATGAGAAATGGTAGTGCAAATTTGAGGATCCAACTATTACTATCACTGAAAATAGACTAAATAAATATCTTTCATTTATATAGTTTGAAATTAAGGTTGAGCTCACTTTTTCTCTAAATCTCCTCTATAATAAAGTAATAACTCTATCTAAATCATCCCACATATCAAAGCAATGGTTATTACTTTGAAAATTCCACCATCTAGTACCTCTATGATGAATATTCTAAGTGTATCTTAAAGAAAGTATACACATAGCATAACTAAGGTATATTTGGATTTTATGAAGGGTATTGATTTGTTTTGAAATATATCATTAGATTATTATATTTTTCTTTTAAATGAGAATAATTTTATTATTAATATGAGTTTTATCTTTTAAATAAGAATAATTTTATTATTAATATGATTTTTTTAGAAGTTCACTTTCTCATATCCTTCACTTTTATTTTGAGAGAATAATTTTATCATTAATATAATTTTTTTTAGAGATTTACTCTCTCATATCCTTCATTGTTATTTTGAAAATAATTCTATCATTAATATGAGTCTTTTTAGAAGTTCACTCTCACATATCCTTGAGAATAATTCTATCATTAATATGAGTTTTTTTTAGAGGTTCACTCTCTCATATCCTTCACTTTTATCTTGAGAATAATTCTATCATTAATATGAGTCTTTTTAGAGGTTTTCTCTCTCATATCCTTCACTTTTATCTCAAGGGTTAGTTTAGTGTTTGTTCTTACCAATTAAGGATAGACATCATCACATACCCCATGATCACCCCGTTATCAATGTATACGTAAACTATGTAGTAGGGAGCATAAATCAAAATAACACTTCAATTTCTCTTGTTTTTCATGTTATGAGATTCATGATAGATATTATTTCCTATTTAGATATCCTCATACATCATGAGCTTGATTCATAATGAATATCATAAGCGTATTTCTCTTTTCATTAGAAATCTTACTCTGTTCAAAAGAAAGTTGTTACATATCCCCAAATCTAGCTCCATCCAAAATTTCTGGTATTAAGACCCCATTATTCATGTAGATAGAAACATATACATGAATCATCGGGAATTTTAGAGAATAACTCGACATTGAATATTTTATATAATCTAGAGCTCAAGTTTGATTCAAACTACAAATCCATTATAACAAATTACTCACTCTTTTTCGATCTCAAATCTTAAATAAGACCACTCTTCACATATCTCCGTGTAAGAACTTGGTCAAGTTTAGTCCTGTATCTTTGTATCTCTTCTCTCATCATCTTTGTCCAACTCCTTCTTCATCCAAGACATTGTGCTTCCCTATTTTTTTTTATTTTTTTTACAAAAGTAGGATATTTTATTAATAAAAATGGATAGCCAAAACTCACACAAAGTAAAAAAAAGCCCAAAAACATGTCTTTCATTTGAAACAATGTTATTCTTGCTTTTGCTATCCATTTTCATATTTGTACTATGCTCACAATCATTACATTCCAAAACTTATAAGTAACTACATTCCAAAACCTATAAGTAACTATTCTATAGTAAAGACCTAAAATATTCCAAAACTTATAAATAACTACATTTCAAAACTTATAAGTAACTATTTTATAGTAAAGGCCTAAAATACAGATATATTTGAATTATCCATTTTTCTATTTGTACTATGTTCACATGCATTACATTCCAAAATTTATAAATAAGTATGTTCCAAAACTTATAAGTAACTATTCTATAATTTGTAATATGTTTACATGTATTACATTCCAAAACTTATAAGTAATTATTATATAGTAAAGACCTAAAATATAGAAACATTATGTACCTATATAAGTAATTAAGTCGAAAGGCATATACCTATTGGAGATGCGTACATTTAATCATCTTTTAACCATAAATTCTAATCGTATGGTTCTTAATTGAAGATGTTGACATATTCTTAGTCGTCCTTCCAAATCAATAAATGAAATCTCATGTTCATAACTTTCTTGCATTTTTGTTTGAGAGCATCAGTTAACCTATTTATTTTTTAATATGATTAAAAAATTACTATGTTACCATCTAATTACCACATTCAAAGGATTAGCAAACTTAATTCTACCATAATACAATCAACCGCATGGATTCTTGCAAAGCAAATGAAAGAAGACAAAATTTTACCAGCAAAAACCTTTCGGCTTTCACCAGACACGAGCCACGAATTTGCGGCTGTGATAGTTATTCTATAATAAAGGCATAAAATACATATATATTTTGAAAAACATTAGGTACCCTGCCGAGTGTTGTTGATAGGATCAGAGTCTGCCATTTCTGAGTCCGGTGCTGGTATGTTCAAATCTATCGGAAGTTGATCCACAGCTGGAGGGAGACTCAACATATTCTGGAGGAGTTGAGGCCATCTGAATTTGTAAATTTTCAACCTGCATTCAAATAGCATCTACCTCATCGTGTTGCTGTTGCTGGCGCATTGTTGTTCTGTGATGGATAAGAATATCCAGGATGTAGGAGACGCGAGCTTCCACGCTCTGGTAGGCAATATGAAGCTGCTGTATTTCCTGTTCCAATGCCTCTGGATGAGCCTCGTGGGCGCGGGAATGTCTCCGTAGACGAGGCATTGAACTAAATACAAATAAAATAAAATAGAGTAACCATTTTTTATATTAAATATACCATCGACAAAGCACACCATATCTCCCTTTATTAAAGAGTGGGTTGCTATTAGTTTAGGAATTTCATGAATGTTGATATTTGAATCCACATTGCATTAATATGATAATAATGTAAATAAACTATCATCCATAGATGATGATACATAGAGGTGGAAAATTTTGTAGTGACAATATCCATGGGGTATGAGGATGAGATGGTTAATTTCTTCAAAGTTTTGGAGGCATTTTGTATTAACTACATTTTCCTTACATAATAAGAAGTGATTGAAGCTTTGTCATGGAAGGATTTATGTGAATCTCAATCTTCTAATGATCTTTATTGTAATATATTGGAAGAAGGGAATGGAACACACTCTAAGTACAAGTATATAGAAGGGGAGTCTTTAGCATATTTGAAGACGTTAGGTTTAGGTCATGAGAAGGAAATTAACCTCTTGACATTCTCCACAAAAAACTTTGGAAACCTTTGGTCATAGACTCAATTCAATGACATCAACTCTAAATAAGGATCCATTGATATGATGGAGACTAATCCACAAGGAATCTCTAAAAATGGTTCTTAGACTGAAAAACAAACATTATTTTTAGTGCTAAATAAGGTTATCATGACACAAATTAGGCTATCAATCCTATCCATGAACCATATCACAACCAATCATGAATTATTAGGGAAATCCGTAGTCTAAATGTTCTACGAAATGATTTTTCTCCGACGATTTTTTCTGGGAACATTTTCTTGAAATCCGACAAGAAATTGTTAGATTCGCTGATTTGAGTGATTATTTCTATATGATCCGAGTGACCCAGAGGATTTTCAAAACGATGAACCCATTTCTGCATTCATAAATTGATTTTAAACAACAAAAAACAATGATTTCGTGCAGATTTATGTCACCGGATTCCGACAAAAAAAAAACCATTTCGTAAAACAGTTAGACAACGCCTTAGAGAAATGCTACTAATTTATGGTTTCATAAAGAAAAGAGTATGTAATTGGATCTTTTTATCCTTCCCAAAAGTTTAGAAGGTATTGGAAACTTAAATGATGTTGGATTAGGGACATCTTGCTTAGGAGTGAAGTTTCATCTCATATATATGTATGGTGTCCAAAAGGGTAATGAAGAATAGTTGAATCAAGATCCTTCTTTAGGTAATTTAGTTTTTTCGTCCTATCCTTTCCTAATTTCTTTTGTAGCTAGCACATATAATTTAGTATTCAATGCATATAATGAAGTCTTCTGGAACTCCTCCACATAATATTAAAATGTGATTCATAGTGAGGTAAGGGTGTTTATTGGTTAGGAGAAGAAAAAAAAGAAGTTAAAATTTAAGGTTAATACCCACTAGAGGAGAGAATCAAAGCTAGAAGGAGAAAGAATAGAGCTAGAGTAGTCAAATTAAGGAAAGAAAGAATGACAAATGTTCTTTAATTAGCTGCTATTATTGAAAAAACTCTTTTGTATGAAGAAATGAGTAGGATAAGGCATTTTTTCAATAGAAAGATAGGGAACAAACACTTAATAATGAAAGATAGGGAACAAACACTTAATAATGGACGAAAAATCTTAGAAGAGATAGTTAGGGTATTCTTTTAGATTTTTTTTCTTTTGTAAAGGGGATACATTACATTTCGTTTGGGTGAAGACATGTTGGGATAAGATTGTTAAAGGAATTTGGTTTTGGGAGAATGCACTCTGTTCTCTTTCTCTAAACTATTGAAAGCTTAGATTTGATCCATCGGGAGAAAAGTCAAACTTAGCCACCGTATGAGTCAAACTATCTTGTCTCCCCATAGGGTTATGGCTCAAGGAGGTATTCAAGGATATAGGAATAGACAAGGTAGGTCCGTCATAATGGATGATAAAATTAGAAGTATGAATTGTTGTTCAGTTGTAACAACGAATATTTACATGGAGTTAAACTTAGATGATGGTCACTCGAATGAGATAGAAATTTTATCAAAATTAATAGAATTCAGGTAAACCCTAGACTATGATAATATCCCCTTAAAATGTAGGTTTTGTGGAGCTATGAACACTTAAAAGCATGCTTTCCCTAAAAGGCCAGAGAAAAAAATGCTAGATGACATGCGCTTAATACTTATCCACATAAACTATAACAAACATTAAACGTATCCACATAAACTATAACAAACATTATTTTAGGAGATTTGGAGAGGAGCCACAACTACCACAAATGTTAGTTGTACCCAATAGAAAAGAGATGCACAACCCCTCTTTCACAGTCATTTTATACCAAGGAAACGAAGTCAAATAAAGGATAAGTTTGAATTATGTATATAATGTAAAAGAGAGAGACATTCTTAGCAATCTAAATATATTAACGATTCACAAGATGAGTTTGATACGGCTCTTGATCATAAGTATAAGGGAAAGGATGTAATGGAGGAATCTTCCCCATTTTCATTTGTTTCTCAAGATCCGAAAACATCATGGAGAGTGGAGCTGAATGGTATAAGGGGAGAGGTGGAAAACTTAAATGTTGGGGAAGTTCAATTGGGATCCTCTCCTATGGATATTTGGGTATAAGGTATTATAGAGGTTTTGATTATTCAATATTATCATGAGGTTTCCCTAATACTAATACTATGTGAATATAGGAAGAAAAATGTAAGAGTCTCTACATGAGATGAGTTTAAAAAGTGCAACTCTTCATTACATGAGGACTTCAAAGGGATTTCCCAATTTCATCTCATAACCAACAAGAGGTGCATTTGTGCATATTATTGTAGCAAGAACACAAATAAATCCAAAAATGTTTTAGGAGCTTGTTATAATTTTAGGGAAAAATTATTTACTTACTTTGTAAAATATATTTCATAATTTTCAAATTTCATTATGTAGGTGATTGATATAAGATTAGGGAAAATAACTTACTGCAATGAGCATGAGCGAAGCACATCCCAAGAAGAGAAGAAGGGAATTTTCTTGCTATTTTAATATATAAGTAATATATTTTGAATTATTTGTGGGTTTAAATGATGTATATTGGTCAATGTGAGTCATGCATAGAAAAAAATTGAAAATTTGCATGAAGTTTGTTCACAATTTGATTGGAAAAGAGCGTAATTTTTTTATAAAAATGTTGCAGATAGAGGAAGGTGGATCAAAAGTCGATCAACATGGAATTTTTCTTTGAATTTTTACTAATAATGTACTTCTTAATAATGATAGATAATAGGTTTCAAACATTTGGTTTCACATATGTTGAATGCTGTGTAGAGAACACTAATGAGGGAACAAAAGGCCCTCCTAAGAAGAAGAGAATTACAAAGGATGTAATCGATGATGAATTGGTCCTCAATTCAATTGTAGTTGGTATTTGAAGTTAAAGATAGGGAGATTTTTTTTATAATACTATGAAGGATATAATAGAAATAACATATAGATGTTGTTTTAATTTATAATACAAAAATTAATACATTGAATCCAAGAACCGAGTTATGTTTAAACTATAACAAGCATGTTTGTAGTAATGGGCAATGAAACTTGTGAGACTTGCAATAACAAAATCATACAATAAGATAAAATAATCATTTACAAAGTATTATTGCTAAACATGTTTTTCTACTATGCATGTATGTCCAAAAAATATACATAGTTAATATTCTTGTGATGTTTACTTCATGAAATATTGATCTCTCGTTATTGTTCTTTTTGTTTTTCAGGAAGTTTAAGAAAATCAAAGATGCCAAATGAGATGATATCCAAAACATGCCAAAAGGGTAAATTAATCAAATAAATCTGAAATGGACTCTCTCCTACAGATCTATTAACATAATCGTTATAAGAAAATTAAACCCGCGCCAAAATTAAATCCCATTGTCCTGGCTTCTCCCCACTCAAACTCCTTAACAAATTTCCAAGACTTTGGTTCACCACCTTGGCATGTCCATCTATTTGAGGATGATATGAAAAAATGTACAGTAATTTGGAACCCATATTTTTCCAAAGTATCCTCCAAAAATTCCTAAGAAATTGTGTATCACTGTTAGAAGTGATGATTCTTGGCAGACCATGTAATCTCACAATCTCTATGAAAAATAAGACAACAAATTTAGTAGCATCAATGGTTTTCTTGCATGGTATGAAATGTGCCATTGAAAATCTATCCATTACAACCATCACAGAGTCATGATTGCTCTGTGTCCTAGGTTGTCCCAAAACAAAGTCCATACTTATATATTCCCCTTGCCTCTCGGGTACTGGTAGTGGTGTATACAATCCTGTGTTTTGACTCTTTCCTTTGGCAAGTTGACAAATTTTGCAACATTCAACAAACTTCTTAATATCCTCATTGATGCTAGGACAAAAGTAGCTTTGATTGAGGTGTTTGATGCACCGTTGGAAAGGTCTCGAAGTGTAGAACACTATCAAGGGTGTGTGCACACGTTTTTTACATTGTAACCCCAAAAATGTTGTGTAATGTCTCGAAATGGATTCAAAATGTTTCAGACCACAATTTTCCAAACTAGGACCTGCCGTCAAAATGACCTCACAAGTTGATTTCTCCAATTTTTTCCACTTCGAAAGCATCGAGATAGATGACAAATAATATAATGATCCAATATGGAACATACCTCCTCATTTAGGGAGGATTTTGGTCCCTAAAATATTTATTGAATGAGGTGAGGAATATTTTCCTCTACCTTCTCCTATGAGTACCACTTTTCTTTGCATGGAAGTTATCATTTCAACCTAATCTGTCGAAGGTCATGTTGACCCTGTCTTGTAGTTCTAGAACGCTTCTGCAAAATTATGTTCTTTACCAACCCTACTTGAGCATTTGGTGCTAAGTCCTCTATGGAAGGTAGGACCTGCTCCTCCTCTTGATCCAACATGGAAGGCTCATAGAGTTTGAGATTCTCCAGATTCACTACTGAGGAAATGCACATGTATGGGGGTAGACTAAGTTTTTAGGCGTTATCTCCCACCTTCTCCAATATATCGAAAGTTCCATACCACAAAGCCTTCATCTTATTACGAGGACCATGTAGTATTTCCTTATTCAACTGCAATAAAACTCTGTCTCCCACTTTGAGTGACTTCTCATTTATGTGTTGATCATGTTTGGCCTTATATTTTTCTTGTGACTTCTTCAACATCTCTTGTACTTGCATGTAGATTTGCCTAATCTTCTCAACAAATTTTTCTGCTCTCAATTCATCTCTTGTGAGGCCTTCCCTCACTCTTCCTTACTTTCCATATACAACATCCAAGGGTGAAGGTGGAAAATATCCAAACCAAGTTTCAAAAGGTGGCTTACCAGTAGAAGTGTGGAGTGCTCTATTATAAGAGTGTTGTATGTACATTAGATTTTCATCTTTGGTCTTCATATGCTTCTGATTGTGACCCCTCAAAATCTGCACCAAAGTCATGTTGACTACTTTTGTCTACCCATATGTCTGTGGATGGAATGTTGTAGATCTCTTCAACTTAATGTTCATCTTCTCCCACAATGTAGTCCAAAATGCACTGAGAAATCTGATATCCATGTTTGAGATGATGCTCCTTGGTATCCCAAAGTGCACCCAAACTTGTTTAAAGAACATGTCAGTTGCTTATTTTCCTCTGATGGTATTTTTACAAGGCATGATAATGCACATTTTTTGAACCTGTCGATTACCACAAACAGATAGTCATGTCCCTTCCTAGTTGTTGGTAAACCTCCCACAAATTCCATGGAAATACTTTCCCAACATCGAGTGGGTATAGGTAAGGGATGGTATTGACCTTGCTTCTTAATACCATGCTAGCTTGTACAAAACAGTATACATCCTCTAATATACTGTGCTATATCTTCTTACATTATGGGCTAGTACACATACCTATGTAAGTTGGAAATTGTCTTCCCAACACCAAAATGTCTTGCAACCTTGGAGGTGTGAGCCTCTCTGATAAGCTATAATCATTCACCTTCAGGGACACAAAGCTTGTCGAGATTGTACAATAACCCATTATGGAAATGATAGTCATCCTTGTCATAACCTTCTTCTATATGAATTTGGCCCTATAGTTGTTGAAACACCTCCTTGAAGTCCTCGTCTTTGTGTACGCCTCTCTGTATGCATCATGGGTAAAAGGATCCATGTGCATCATAGTTCCCAAAGTTGTAATCTTGGATGTGGGTGGCCTTGAAAGCATGTCTTCCAACTTGATTGTATTTCCCTTCTTATACTTGATGACTCTCCGAAACAATTGTAAAAACCCCATCCACTTGTAATGTTTGGTTTTTTGTAGCTTACTTTGGGACTACAAATACTGTAACATGTGGTGATCTATGTGGATGACAATATCCTTTCCCATCATATAGTGCTTCTATTTCTTGAAAACTTGAACGAGGGCATATAGTTCCTTGTCATAGGTAGGGTAGTTCAGAATTTCCCCATGAAATATTTCAGAATGATAGCATACATGCCTTCCTCCTTGAATCAACGTTGCTCCCATGGCATACCCACTTGCATTTGTCTACACTTTCAAAAGCCTTTGCAAGTTTGGTAATGCGAGAGATAGTGTTTGAATGATATTTATTTTCAACCCATCAAAAGCCTTATGTTGATTCTTCCTCATTGGAAACTCTTACCATTCATTGTTATGGTATGGAGTGGTGCAACTACTACTGAAAATGAAGCTATGAACTTTCGCAAGTACTGTGTTGCCCCAAAAAAACTCCTAACTTCAGTGAAATTTGTAGGAACTCTCCATTTCATGATGGCCTCCATCTTTGCGAGATCTATCTTGAGTTCCCCTCCATTAATCACATATCCCAAATACACCAAAGACTGCTGAGAAAAGTCACATTTCTTGAGGTTAGCCTACAATTGGTGCTTCTTTAGAGTCTCTAACACCTACATGAGATGTGAGATGTGCTCCTCCCATGTAGCACTATAAACCAATATATCATCCATACAGACTATAACAAATGAATCTAGATATGGGTGTAATACATCATTCATCATTCTCATAAATATAGCTGGTACATTACATAAACCAAATGGCATGGCCAACCATTCATACAAACCTTGCCTTGTCTTGAAGGCAATACTCCAAGAGTCTTCTTCTTTGACACATAACTGGTGGTATCCTAATTTGAGATCCAACTTGGTGAAATATTTTGCATGTTGCAATTGATCTAACAGATCATCGAACCTCGGTAGAGGGTATCGATTTCTGAGTGAAATCTCGTTTAGTTCTCTGCAGTTGACACACATTTGTCAAGTCCCATCCTTCTTTGGTACAATTATGGTAGGTGACCCACAAGGTGAGGTACTTGGTCGAATAAATCATTGCTCTAGCAGCTGCTGCAACTGCTTCTGCACTTCATTTGCTTCTAGAAGGGATTGTCTATACAACCCAATATTTGACAATGGGGAGTCTGGAAATAACTGCATTGTGTGCTCCACTTCCCTATTGGGTGGTAGCCCGACAGGCTCCTGGAACACACCTTTGTATGTTGGTAACACCTGATCCAACTAACGTTTATTCTCTTTAGTACACCCGTCCATCGATGTCTTTACTCTTACCGACTCATCATCAGACTAATTTTCTCTTAAGAAAAGTAAAACATATTTCTTACTAGAACTAATCAACTTCTTGGCTTGGTTGGCACTTACGAGTGAGATCTTTTACTTGCCTTTATGCATGTTGATGATGTAGAACTTCCCATCCTTGTTTAGTCAGTATTGGTTGACACTTCACATGAATATTTCATCCCTCATATACATGTAGGGGATTCCAAATACTACTTCACATATGTCAAGGGGTACTACATCCAATTCCACTTCATCAATAAAATCAATACTTACAACAAATTTAATGTTACATTGTTTCATTACCTTGATATCTGCATCCTTTTTTACCCATCCCAATGGATATGGGATAGTATCACGAACCTCCAATCCAAGGTTGTTGACCAAATTTGTTGCTATGATATTAGCCTGTGAACCAAAGTTTAACATGGAATCTATCTTGGTCTTCTTGACATGGATCTTGATCTGGAAGAGATTGGTCATCTCCTTCTCTTCCTGGTGATGAAGGCTACTAAGATTCACCTCCTTCTGAACTGATGTGCATACAACCTTCTCAACCACATCGGAGCTACTTTCAACCTAATTGTTTGAATCTGTGGCTAGAAGATTCTTTTTCTTTTCATCCTTCTTGTGGTTCTTTGGGTTCAACTATGGATGTAGTTCCAACATTTTTCCTTAGTGTGCCCATCAATATTGCAATGTTTACAATGGTTTCTAGGATCCTTGCATTGATGTGTAGTGGCTACCATCCTCTTATCCTTTCCCCCTTTCCACTTCTTCTTCCCCTTCATGGAAGTTTTCTAGTGCTCTTTCTTCTTGGAACCGCTTGGCTTCCCTTTCTTGTGGCCTATGTTTTCCAAATATTGTGTCTGTACACCTTCCTTTTCCACTGTCCTTGTCTTGAAAAGCATCACTTGCTTACATAAATGGCTATGTAGATCCCCCATATACTTGAGGAGTACATCTGGGCTCTTGGGAGAGATACCCAACATGATGGCCATCTTTCTAAACTTGGTGGTGTACTATTGTACACTCTGCCCTTGTTTCTGCCTAAAGTAGTGACACCAGATCCATTGGTCCTCTACATACCCGATAGGTTAAAATTGGGACTTGATGAGAGTTTTGAAGTCCTCCCACCTAATTACTGGTGGATCACCTTCCAGATTAAGTGTTTTTTTTATGGATTTCCCACTAGGTTAAAGCATGACCCTCTAACTTCATTTTGACAAATGATATCTTTTGTTCTTCATCTATATGGTGAATTCTAAAATAAACTTCTATTTGTTGCAACCAATGATTCCATTTGTCAGACAATTGGCTTAGGTTGATGGACATTTGGTATGGATTGTTGGTTGTCATTGATGTCAACCATTGGAGAGTGATATTGTAGATTTATGTCAACCCTTGGAGAAAGTTCGGTAGTGAATTCTGGTAGCACAAGGGTTTGGGTAGTGGACCCAAGGTTGTTTCATGTATAATGGTATGGATTTTAATATATTTGAAGGTAATACTATTATATATGGATAGTACATGTCACTCCATTTCCGGTGGTATGTGGAACATCACATAACTCCTCACGGTTAGAGAGTTATGACCATGAGAAGTTGAAGAACCCAGGTTTGGGTAATGGACCCAAGCTTGTTTGATGGATAATGTTATGAATTTTGATATATTTGTAGGCAAACATATTCTATATGGATAGTACATGTCATTCCATTTCCAGTGATATGTGGAACGTCACATAACTCCTCACAGTTAGAGAGTTATGGCCATGTGAAGTTGGAGAATCCTCATGAGTCATCTAGAAGCCCCAAAAGGTCAAAGTAGTCAAAGTGGTTTAAGAGATTTGAGAAGGTAAATAATAAAGTGAAGTGATGAGTGTACTATAATTCAAAGTGAATACAAAATAAATTATTTAAATAATAAATTTAATGGATAAATTAGAAGTAGGTTAACCCTAAAATAAGGAAAGTGGGTTAAGATGGTTAAAACGTAACCCCTTAAGGAAGCTACATGAAAGTATAAATAAGAGGAAAGGCTCTCTCATTTTAAACACACTTGAGCATATTGAATATCTATAGGTGATTGAGGTAACCAAAGGATATCTAAGTTGAATTTCAGAGGGAAGGTGAAGTAAAGAAGGCCGAAATTCAAGGGAGGATAAATTATTTTGATGATGCTTTCTAAGGTATGTTATTTACAGGTCATCTCACCATTTTCACAATAATTTTTTTTTATAGAATGATTCAGACTGTGAAATTAGGAGGCCATTGCAGAAACATATCCAAGTAGTTGTGGTACAAATTTCAGCTTGTGGGTCGTTGTATGTTTGGAGTTACACTCCGTGGAAAATAGGGTTTGTGGCTAGTTCCGAAACTAGTCTAAAACRYGTGTTTCGGGTAAAAACGTCATAACTTCTTCATAACAGATCCAAATTCAGTAAGAAAAAATGTGTTTGTTAGAGTATAGTCTATAGTATTCTTTGTACAATTTTCAGATCCATACAACAAATATTCCGTGCGGGGCACACWCTACAAGTTCACTCTCTAGAATAAGCCAGAATTCAACAAGGTATGCCATTTTTTCTATAACTCCTTTTCTGAGAGGTTCCAAGTAGTGAAGTCTGTAGGAATTACATAAAAGACACTGAAGAACATTGTGTACCATTTTMAAATCTTTATTCATTACATGTACATAGTTATGATTATTGCAAGTTTGGGTTTTTGACTAATCCAAAATTAGTCATGTGAGACAAAAGTAAAGTTTGATGAAAATGCTAGTCTCCTATTGTTAAAGTTAAGGAAGGTTTGCATGTATGTGATATTATACACTAGGTCTATTACAGAGTTACAAATCAGATTTGGATGATGAAATTGATGAGGGCTTTTGGTTGAGGTACATGTTGGGTACATGGTTGAGACAAGTAGTCGATGAGTTGGCACATACATGAGGTGTATAGTTGGTGATGTTGGTACATCTTGATGAGTCATAGTTGATGAGTAGTTGATACATGATTGGTACATGGTTGGAGGCACTTGTTAGTAGTATTGTTGACACATGGTTTATGGATGATGTAGCATACTTGTATTGGTATATTATTAGAAGCACATATTGATCTTGGTGATGATTATGAGTTGTTGTGTTATGTTTGGTTGATGCACATATTTGAGAGTTGTCTTGGTGATTGATCTTGGTGAGTAGACCTGATTTGGTTGATAATATTGATGAGACAGGTTGTTGTGATAGGTTGATTGGACAGGTTGTTGTGACATGCTATTTGTACAGGTTTGGTGCATGGTTGATGCATTTGTTCATGGTACAGGTTGAGCTACAGGTTGGTGCATGGTTGATGCACTTTTTTATGGTACATGTTGATTACAGGTTGTTTGGTACAGGTTGGTGCATGGTTGATGCACTTGTTTCTGGTACAGGTTGATTACAGGTTGAGGTACATGTTGATGCATGGTTGATGCATGGTTCATGTTATTGGTACAGGTTGTTTGGTGTAGGTTGATTGGTACATGTTTACGACAATATATCTCATAGTGATAGTGTGACAATGGTTCCATCATTCTACTTATATGTCAGGGCGGTTGAATGAGGCAAGGAAAGGTGGTTTTATCCACCTTCCGGTTGTAGCCATAGAACATAGGGAGTTGTAGCCAGATAATTTGGGAGTTGGAGCTTCCCTTAGGTTGTAGCCTAAGAAACTAGGGGTTTGGAGTCTCCTTCTAGTTACAGCTGGAAAACAAAAGAAGTTGGTTATTCTAATGAATGTAATTCTTAAAGACATATAAGAAAAATCATTCCGTGGTTTTCTCCCGCTTTGGGTTTCCACGTAAAACACTGGTGTACTGTGTATGTGTGTGATTTCTCATTTGTTCATTGTTTATTTACTCTGCAACTATTGGATGATAATTCTACATTGATATAACACTTGCATTTTATGGTGATTAAATTTCTCTATTATTGATTCACCCCCCCTCTCAGTAATCCAACATTAATGCATTGATCTCACTTTAGTATGGCTTTATGTCCACTTTTGTTTCCATATTCAATAAATAATGTGAAGGGTTAACGTCACTCGAACTAGGATGCTCTTTCCTTGACTCTTTTTCTGGGTCTTCATTATCTCATGATTTCCCTTCTAATTCAATATCAGAGTTAGAGCCTCCAACCTCTCTGATTGGTTTAAAATTTCTTGTTAGAGTGACCATGAGGAGGGACATATTGCCATATATGTCAGTGAATTTCTCTTCCATCCTCACAAATCTCTCCTCTGCTGGATCTCGAGGGTTGTTATGAATAGACTCGTTAGCCAAGGGTAGGGTTTTGCGAATTTCTTCTTAAATTGATTCTTGGATCCCTGCAACTTTCCAAAAATACCCCAAGAAAACCTGCTCTGATACCAATATGAGCTATAAAATGTCGTGGATAGTCCACTAGAACAATTCGTCACAATAGATCTAATAAAATACTGAAATATTTATGGTGAAGGTTAATTTCCTTTAGATCTCAAATTCTTTGATTACTGGTTTTCTGCTTAAAATGTATGAAGTAGATGGAATGTGAAAAATAAAGAACAAAAATAAATACTCACACGCACCATCCACAAATAAAAACAATATATAACTTGGGAAACCCAATACAAGAGAAAACCCATCTAGAAGGTGAGGTCACTCTGCTCTCTTTTCTTCAAATGCAAGTACAAAGAAAGTCAGGGCACTCTCTGTGGAGTTGTCTTTGACATTGTGGCATGTATGATTGCTACATAATCTCTCCTCCTCTATTATGCTCTTACAATACCACTCCTACATGCTCTGCTCAACTATGGAACAATTACAATGCTAAAGAATGGAACCCTTTCTCCTCCTAGTAGACTGATATTTAACATAGCCTGATAGCCATTTAGGGGTAGGGTTTTGACTTCCTCAACCCTCGATTAGTGATTAGGTTTGGAATTTTTATAATATTATTGAAAGTATACATGTGGCTATCCCCATATGCATAAGTAATGGGGGTTGACATGGCATCCAATCGTACCACGATGATTAACGAGGTAGGTCAACTTGTAGGAGGCATAACTTTTGCATAAAGCTCTGATTGAGGCATTTGACCCATTGTTGGGAAGGTCTCAAAGTGTAGAACATCGTTAAGGGCGTGGGAGAAAGTTTTGAATATTGTAACCCCCAAAAATGTCATTTAATTCCTCAAAATGGCTCTAGAAGGTTCCACGCCCCAATTTTCCAAACTATGATCTGCTATTAAAATGACCCCACAAGTTGATTCCTCCAATTTTTCCACTCTGAAAGCATCGAGATAGATGAAAAATAATATAATGATCCAATCTGGATCTCCAATACCCCTTTGAACACTAGCTAATAATATTTGAAAGTGAATGATGTTCGACAACACATGTATTCCAACAGAGGACGGATACCTTCAGTAAACACTCACATAACCAGATCAAAGATCAACACACCGATGTTTTCACGTGGTAAAACCCCTACGGGGAAACATCCACGACCCCAACCAACGCAACCACTTGGAGTAGTTTATTAATTCAAAGAAAAAGATTATAGAGAGATTTTACAAGAGAGTTTCTCATAATCTATCATCGACAAATGACCCTCCATTCTCTTTAAATAGAGATCATGGACCAATTGGGTGTTAAGCCACATATCAATGGTCGTTAAGATCGAGGAGAGTATGAATCGTC